>JAKCPI010019706.1:0-17782 GCA_023213315.1 Euborellia annulipes
AGAGTTCAAATCCACCGCATGGCAAAAAAATTTTTTCTCACTCACACAGTGTTTTCGGCAATTTAGGCCAAATAAGAATTTGACGATAACCGTTATATTAATAATATACAGTATATTGACTGGATTTCAAATTTATACAGTATATTATATACTGTATATATTTGGAGTCCAGGCATTCTTATTTGATATCCGAATCGGACTGCCTGGGATCCAAACCCGCGACCCTTGGTATACAAGGTCAGCCAGCTAGCCACTACACTACGCCACGAAGGCTCAAACTATTTGAGATGCCTCATCCTGAGGAAGGAAACAGGAATCCACCTAAGTATTATTCCCATGAAAGTTCCCCTTCAGAATAACCACAACGTGTCAGATCTGACAATATTAAGTATTTTTGTTTGCAGGAAGGTAGGCAACCAAATCGATCATCTTAAGGATTTTTTTATAAATTACTGAACTAACTGCAGAAAATCCAAAATTGTTATTATTTATTTTAGCTAGACTGAATAAGGATGCATTTCTAGATGATCTAGTGGGAAACATTATAAAAATACATTATATTGATAGTGGACCAAATGTTCCCTGGCCCGTTCCTTGGGTATCAAACCCGAGATCTCCAGCCTATTCGAGGCAACAGTGTGCTTCCAGTCTGGTGAAGTGGAGAGCCAGGATGGAGATCTCGGGTTCAATTCCTGGGCTCCAGGGGCGTTGGGCTCATCATCAATAATAAAAACATCACTTGTTAAACCGAATCCAATCGAGGAATTTTGATTACAATATCTCACTCTAATTAAAAATTAAAAAAAAAATCTTTAGCTGAAAAATCATTCTTTCTAACCGTATATTCCTCGTTAATATATCTCTTAAGACAAAGGAGTTATTCAACCCGCTAAACTTTTTCTTGCATGCCTCCCTACCCGGCCACTATACACACATGATTTGTAAGACGTCACGTCAAAAATAATTGTGAATTTATACAAGAAAACGATTTTATAATTCCAAATACATTATTAAAAAAAAAAATTCTATTTCGATTAGATAACAATTAATTTGATGAGAAAAAAATTTAATTTTAATTATTAGTTATTATTATTATTATAGGTGGTAGGTAATATTGATTTATGATTATATAGAGAATTTTTTTTATGCTTTTTTTTTTTTTTTTTGTTCCAAGGACAAGTTCTCTCGGCTCTCTTGCTTTTTACTTTGATGGAAAACAAGTTCGAGATTATGTTAACTAATGATGTTAAAAATTATTAGAGCAATCACTTAAAATTAATCTACCAATAAAATTAATCATTCAACAAGTTTTTTTTTTTCTTTTCTATATATAGGCCTACTGTATATTTAATCGAATGTGTAAAATGATGCTTCTCAAAATTAAGTGTATATTTAGTGATAATATTTCAAGCTGAAAATTGTTAATTTGTGAGTAGGCTAGTCGATTAAAAACTGATGATTTCAATCTTACTGAATATTATGGAGCAATAGTATCCAAATAATTTTAAAAAGCAAGAATTTTTAAGATTTTCAGAGTGAAGCGAATTAAACAAAATTTAATAATTAAGGGTCGTCCACATATTACGTAACGCGTTAGGGAGGGGGTCTGGCCAAAACGTTACTAATTGCGACATGGGGGACCCGGGGGTTTCTTTAAGTGTGACATAACAATTCAAAGTTGAATTTATAAAATTTTGAATAAGAAATTTTATTCGGGAGGAGGGGGGGGTAGTTCTGTGTTGTGACAATATTTGTAGGGGGTTTGTTTGTATGTGACTGACTGTGACAGGGGGAGAGAGAGGGACTAGAAAAATGACAAAAAAGGCGTTACGTAATATGTGGACGACCCTTTAAGAATAAATTTTTTTTTAATTTTTTTTCGACACAATAGGTCATTTAGATTTTTCAAAATTAATTGGTATCCAATGAAATTTTTATCTCATGGAACAGGAAGTTAACCCATGAGCTCTAGCACAAGAAGTCTGGCCAAAACGTTACTAATTGCGACATGGGGGACCCGGGGGTTTCTCTAAGTGTGACATAACAATTCAAAGTTGAATTTATCAAATTTTGAATAAGAAATTTTATTGGGGGGGGGGTAGTTCTGTGTTGTGACATAATATTCGTAGGGAAGTTTGTTTATATGTGACTAACTGTGACAGGGGGGGGGGGGGCTAATATTAAAATTTAAGTAATAAATAAATAAAATTTCAATTTTATCTCAATTTTTGGGTTTAGATCCCTCTGTTCGATGATTTATTAATAAACAAAAATATATTTTTTTTATTTATTCCTTTAACCAGTGGCAAAAGCATTAGTCAGTTTTTGCTACATCATAGGGTGATCCTCTTTAAGGGCAAAAATATCAAAATATAATGGAGTAACAAAAAAAAAAAAAAAAAAAATATCGAAGAATAAACGAAGAGAAAGCGAGAAAAACAACTTAGACAGGTAAATTTTGGAGAAAAATAAACGTGTGAAATAATATATCGACAAATAAATACATAGGAACAGGGCCGGAGCTAGAAGATTTTTTAGGGGGGGGCAAAATTTAATTTGCCGCCCCCCTCCTTAAAATTTTTTATTCAAAATTAATATCATTTTACCCTTTTTTTTAGTAAATCTTTCTTTAATTGCCGCCCCCTGATATCTGCCGCCCGGGGCACATGCACCCACTGCCCTACCTAGATCCGGCCCCGCATAGGAAGACAGAAAACAAACAAAAAATTATCTAAAGAATATATTAATATTATTTATAGGATATTTATAAAGCATTCAATGTAGTGTATTTCATTATTACTTCTCAATGCTTAGGGAAATATCGTGCAACTCATGACATTTGTATTTTTATAATTAAAATTAAAGAGCATGCTTGTTTATTTTATTCTCTCTCTCTTTCCCTCTCTTGTTTCTCTATTACATTTTAGGCATATATGCACTTGACGGCGGGTGTGCTATTACTTTGGAATTTTAAATGAGATCATGATCGAGCAAATGGTGGCCTATTACCTGTAATTCAAGTTATAATAACCGTGCCATTCTTGAGAGAGCGCTTTCATTGCATGCTACGATATTCCCACATCAAAATTAGAGAGGGATCGAAAAATTTTTTGATATTTAATTTTCCGTTCGAGAATACATTAAATTTCAAAAGTTAAGGACTAAATTTCGTTTATAAGTTCTAGAGAAAATAAAAAAAAAAAAAAAAAAACATCACGAATATATTCTAATAATATACAGTATATCTTGATGAAATGAATGAGTTTTAAACAAAATAATAATAATATAGGAGAGATTTCTGCAATATTGACAGTCCGAGAATTTTTTATCGGCATCTCAGGCCATATAGACTTTCACGATATTTGTTATTTTTAAATCGCGTATATGTGGGGGTCCAGGCATATTTATTTATACGATTTGATACCCAAATGATTTAAATAAATATTCATCGGACTGCCTGGGACCCGAACCCGCATCTTTTGGTCTTAAGATTGAAAATATTGACATTTGTCATAAACCTTTCAGGGCAAAACGACACCCAAGCCCAAGGGTAAAATGACACACTATGTAGTTTTACCCTTAGTAATGTCAGGGTAATTCAAGGAAATAAAGGGCATGACGAAAGAAAGAAAAAAAGCCCAAGAGCATAGAAGAAATCGTTCGACAATGACGATGTAGCTGAAAATTTACTGCCATGAACTGTATTCGAAATCAAGATCAGGGGAAATGTGACTACAGTGCATTAAATGTAAAGTGTGGCCATATTTAGAAAGTACAGGCCTGAACAAAAAGGCAAAACTGTTTACTTGTAAAATTTGTAATTTAAAATAAAAAATTATTGATGGTTAAAACAGTGGTATAACATTTTATCCTTGTTACTTTCTCTTACCTCTATATATATGTCAAATATATAGAGAGAGAAAGTACCGTTATTGGATTCATGCCAAAATTCGATGTCGAGATTTTGATGGATCTTCAAGGTTTTGAGGTCCCCTGAATCCAAAAAAGTGGTTTTCGCGACATGGTCTATCTGTCTGTGTGCGTGTCAATGAACAAAATATCTCAAGAACGAAAAGAGCTAGGAGGTTGAAATTTTTTTTTTTATATTTAAGTGGGGACGTGACACGAAGCTTTTGAACAAAATCGACCAACGAGTACAAGTACTTTACTGATGCACTTTTTCAGTTTTTTCGATTTTCTCAAAATTCGCTCCAACGATTTTGATTAAAATTCATAAATCAATTATTTTTTAGATGCTCTTTCAAATGTATATTCTCGTTTTGCCATTGAAATATTCTGAAGACCACTTTACTCTTGTACTTCATAGGAAAGATAGGAGAAATGGTTGCTATGGTAACAAAATATAAATATTTTCCCATACTTATAAATTTTACATTATGAAAATCGAATGTACCGTACTGTCGGAAACTAAATACATGTCGACACAAACAAGCACAGTACACAACTTTCGATTACCGAAGGTAAGAAAGTTATGTACTGTGCGTCAGTCACACCAGATTTTTTCTAAAATGACATACTTGCAAAATTTTTTTTTTTTAAATTAAAAAATATGTAATGTATAAATTGATTTTTTTTTCAACTACTAATATCATAGGAAAATGACTAAATAATTTTAAGGCAAAATACATTAATCTACCTTTAATAAAAGAAGTTATAAAGAAAATTCAAAATCGTATGTCATTTTACCCCGTATCTCCCCTATGTAGAATTGGTGAAGATCTTTGTGAAATAGCGACACCTAGTATATGTTTTAAATACAATTTAATTAACTAAGAAATAATGACTGTAATGAATGCATTCTAAGGAAGGACCATTGCCCTGGAGCCAAAAGGATGCTGCCCAATATTCTGGAATAGTCAGAGAATTTTCATTTTGATTGCCACTGCTCCTTCCTCAAAACAAATTAATTAATTTAATAAAATATGTTTTATTATTCAAGACACACTTTATTAAATAATCAAGGGTAATATACTCATTTAATTACCAAGTGTTTCTTTGCTCGACAGTCCTACTTTATGATGTGTAGTCCTACTTAGAAATAAAATTTTATATTTAATAAGTTAGTTCTTCAAGGGATTTAAATAAATAAAAAATTACTCAATTAGACAACTAACAATCGATTTCAGAGAGTCCAAGAGGATTGACAGCTGGATTCGACGTAGACGAAAATTTCCCACCCTCCTTCAACATCTAAGGCTTATAAATAAATACAAATAGTCAATTTAATCTATCTTTGAAATCTATTAATCTCTCGATTGGGATTGTTTTAGCGATGGCTGCAATGTTGACAAAATTGATTTACGATGTATGATAAATTATTTGATTGTTTCTCTTTGCTAGTACGTGAATGTACCATATGATTAAAGTTTTATGATGCGATCAAAAAGAAAATAGGAAGCGATAATTAATTTTAAATATTTTTAATACAAGTTCCTATATAGGATAGTATAATAGGTCAAAATGAATCTAAAAATCTGATTAAAGGCAATAAAATTTTTGCAGACAACATAGTTCTTGAAAAAATTTTCTACCCCCCCCTCAAGAGAAATCTCTGACTGGCTCTTCTAATTATTTATTGGATAGCGGGAGGCTTTAAATATTCAAAATTACTGAGGTATAATAGACGTAAAATTAAATTCCACGTGATTACACCGCTGAAGATTGTTATATTTTTAAACTGAATTCAATTAAATAGTCTCTTCCCCTCTCCCCGTGGCTGACAAGACAAATATAGTTACAAATGTCAATATTGATAATCTTATTGCCAAGGGGTGCGTGCTCCCAAGCTGTCGCATGAGACGGGATGCGAACCCTTGACCCCCAGCACAACAGGAAGAAACTCTACTACTGAGCTATGACCCAAGGGCGAAATTTAGTTACTTATCTAGCTTATTTTACTTTTTGACATATTAAAGTAAGTCAAAGGCCCGGTGGCCTGTAGGAATGGGCAGCATGCCTATGCCTATGAAAGGCTGGAGATCCTGGGTTCGATTCTCGCGGGTCATGGGATGTTTTGCCTCGCCAATAAATAACACTCACAGTTTTGTTAGATATATTAAATTAAGCCTATTTACTTTCTTACTTAATATAAAAATGTCGAAAACTATTAATTGTTAATTTTCAATATATGCCCCGGTATACCATTTGGATACCAAATGGCTTAAATAAATATGACTGGCACCCCAATATATAGGTATATTATTAAAGATAACTAGCAGTATCGTTAAAGTCTTATATGGCCTGTGTTGCCGAAAAGACTGTGTGTATGTGTGTGTGTGTGTGGGAAAAAAGTGTGAGTGTTAAAAAATATATATATATATATATCCTAGGTATATACTGAGAATATATTGTAGGATCATGTCAAAAATTTGATGTCGAGATTTTGATGAATAAACAATCATCTTTTTTACTTTCTCTTACCTATGTATATATGTAATATATATATAGAGAGAAAGTATTGGATTCATGTCAAAAATTCGATGTCGAGATTTTGATGGATCTTCACGTTTTGAGGTCCCCTGAATCAAAAAAGTGGTTTTCGCGACAGGTCTGTCTGTGGGTGTGTGGGTGTGTGGGTGGGTGTGTGTGGGTGTGTTCAATTTTAAGCATGAAGGAATTGAGCTACGAGGTTGAAATTTTATATTTAAGTTAAACACCCCCGGGACCGGAAAAATAAGCTTTTAATCAAAATCGGCCAAAGAGTACTAGTACTTTACTGATGTACTTTTTCAGTTTTTTTCGATTTTCTCAAAATTTGCTCCAACGATTTTTTTTTAAATTCAAAAATCAATTATTTTTTAGATGCTCTTTAAAATGTATATTCTCATTTTGCAATTGAAATCTTCTGAAGACCACTTTACTCTTGTATTTCATAGGGAAGATAGGAGAAATGGTTGCCATGGTAACAAAATATAAATATTTTCCCATACTTATAAATTTTACATCTGAATTCATATGTTCCGTACTGTCGGGAACTAAATATATGTCGACACAAAAATCTGGTGTGACAAGCACAGAACACAACTTTCGATTACCGAAGGTAAGAGAAAGTTGTGTGCTGTGCGCCAGTCACACCAGATTTTTTTATAATTATTCATTGGTTATATTTTTTGGTAAATGTTCACACTCCGTAAAATCCCCTCAGGTTTGTGAAATAAATTTCTAAAGAAAATATATTATGATTTTTTTTCTTTCTTTCATACATATCTAATTTAACATCATCTTTTGATCAGTATCAATATTTTGGCATATGTAAATTTTATTTTTTTATATAGAGTATGATAATATCATGTGATGATCTCATCGGGGTTATAAAATACAAGTTTGTATAATCAAATGGACAAGTTTTAAAGATTAGAAAATCGTTTAATATATTTATATATATTAAAATTATAATTAATTATAAACAAGTATCAAGCCAACATAATACTGACTAATTAGAGCTCATTTACTTTATAAAATGTAATTAAATTGTAGTGGAATTATAACATTTTTGTAATCCTTCATTGCTAAGAGAGTAGTGAGTGAATCATGGAATCAAACTTTATTTTTAAATAAATAAATTTGGCTGCCAAGTCTTTTTTATTGACTTCAATCTCAACAATGTTTCCGAGTTAATCTGTTTCTTTTTTGACAATTTTACATAAATTGTTTTAAACAAAAATAACGGTTTATCTTATAATACGCTTGTAGCTATAATGTATTGAGTATAGTTTGCGGTTATAGTGCCATAATAGCATTAGCTGCCAAAAAATGACATTAAAATTGCAGCAAAATAAAAAACTAAAAGTTTATCCGAGACATGACTTTAACACTATATCTCAATAATTAATTATTCTCTCTAGATCGGACCAGACTTTCTCAGTTGTTAATTTTTATTGAGATTTAACAAGTATGTATGCAAGGTTCCAAGAGTTGTTAAGAAATTAAGCAAAAATACCAATAGTCAATTGGACTATTTGGTTGCCTAAATTCCAGGGGGTAAAAAATTCATGGATAATTGAAAAAAAAAAAAAAAAAAGAATTTAAAAATTTACATTTTTTTTTTTCACTTTCTCTTATCTCTCTCACCTCTCGCTCGCGCAAAAAATATTTTAGCTCCTGAATAGAAGTATCAAAATATCACTTTATAATTAATGTTTTTAATCTACTGTATAGATATACGTTTACATAAAGGTAAGTTTCAATTATTTTAAAAGTAAAAATATTTTATAATTAAATATTATATCAGTAGGACAACAATAAGATAAGAAAAGAAGAAATAAAAAATTATTATATAAAAAAAAAAATCTGTGATTGCATCTCAACAAAATTTATAGCGTTTTATATTTCATATGATATGATCATCACAACCTTTTCTAATTCTTTTTTTTTCCAATATTTTTTCCCGTTGGCCTAGAAACAAAGAATAGGCATAATAAGCGGCGCGTATGTATTTAGGTCCTCTAAAGAAATTCCTCGGCTATATTAGTCTATATCATAATCGAAACGATTTCTAAAGCGAGAGAAGTGAAAAGAAGCCGTAACCTGAGCAGGGAGGTGCAGTATGGATGGCAGTCAGTCAGTCAGTCAGTCGCTGGGGATTTGTATGCACCGTGTGTGCAATCTTGTTGAGTCGTAAAATGCATCGCCGGCTGCTGAGGATCTTTTATCATCAAACGACCTAAAGGAAGGGGGGGGGGTGAGATAAATGAGAGAAAACACTTGGCAAAGGTCAAACTCGAACAGGTTGCCAACCCGAAAACAAATTGGCCATTGCCTAATTTATGGGCTAATTAATTAAATAAAATAAGAGAAATTCCTTTAGGGTAATCATTAATAGGTTATATGGGCATGTTTTTATTTGATCTTACTTTCTTTAATATATTCACAATAATAAAGACTTGTCTATGATAATGATGAAACTTAAATAATTAAGTTAGATTGGTGTTTGATTAAAAATTCACCTTCGTACTTCATTAAAGAAATGTCAACAATCTGGACTTCAGTTTAATTTACAGAAAATAATCAAGAAATTAGAGGATTTCATGTTTTCGGAGTTATGAAATACTTCGAGTGAATCTAAAATATTATCAGATAAATTAATAACGAGAAGAGCCCACGGGGCTTGGAGTAGTTTGTAGTGTGCCTACCTTCTATACAGAACGTCGCGGGTTCGGACCCCAGGCAGTCAGATGATTTTATTTAAGGCATTTGGATACCAAATGACTTAAATAAAAAATGCCTGGACTCCCAATAGATATATTAAACATACCGAGTATCTATCCGAAAAGGATTTACTATCGTAAAAAGTCTTAAATGGCCTGAGTTGCCGAAAAGACTGTGTGACAGTGTGTGTGGATGTGAGTGTGAATGAGAAAAAGTGTGGATGTTTAAAAAAACAAAAATAAATAAAAATAACGAGAAGAAATAAGGCAGCCCAAAGCAAATAAAGAGAAAATATTATTTTTCCGTTTTATTTAATATAAATGTCGACGTTTCGAAAACTCTTGTACCCGAAGTCATGCTATCTGACGAATGTTTGCATCTACAATATGTCAGGAGTTGCCAAGAGCCCCTCTAAGCGTGATATGTCCTGATGAAGGCCGGAAGAATCGACCGAAACGTCGAGATTTGCTTTAAATAAAGCGGAAAAGAAGAATATTTTTTTCTTCACCTGCTTTTGACTACCTTATTTCTCCTCATTATTAATTAATGATTCAGTTCTAAACCGACTCAACCGGAAGTGTTTCTAGCTTAGCATTTTTCACCTCTCTTCATGTATATATGTAATATAAGAGAGAAAGTATTGGATTCATGTCAAAAATTGATGTCGAGATTTGTGGATCTTCACGTTTTGAGGTCCCCTGAATCCAAAAAAGTGGTTTTCGCGACATGGTCTGTCTGTGGGTGGGTGGGTGGGTGGGTGGGGTGGGTGTGTGGGGGTGTGTGTTCAATTTTAAGGATGAAGGAATTGAGCTACGAGGTTGAAATTTTATATTTAAGTTAAACACCCCCGGGACGGAAAAATAAGCTTTTAATCAAAATCGGCCAAAGAGTACTAGTACTTTACTGATGTACTTTTTCAGTTTTTTTCGATTTTCTCAAAATTTGTCCAACGATTTTTTTTAAATTCAAAATCAATTAATTTTTAGATTCTCTTTAAAATGTATATTCTCATTTTGCAATTGAAATCTTCTTGAAGACCACTTTCTCTTGTATTTCATAGGGAAGATAGGAGAAATGGTTGCCATGGTAACAAAATATAAATATTTTCTCATACTTATAAATTTTACATCTGAATTCATATGTTCCGTACTGTTGGGAACTAAATATATGTCGACACAAAAAATCTGGTGGACAAGCACAGAACATAACTTTCGATTACCGAAGGTAAGAGAAAGTTGTGTGCTGTGCCATCACACCAGATTTTTTTTTTAAATTTTCCCAAATTAAAATTTTTCTATAAAAGGAGTTATGAAATACTTCAAGTGTATCTACAGTATTTCATTACGAATTAATGATATATTTGTTTTAAAAAAATCAATAATTCTTCAAAAGAAATGTGATCGAAAAAATTTCTTTATCCTTTAAAAAAATTAGTAAAAGAAGAAATTTTAGAGATGGTTTTTCTAACCGAGTTTTAGTACATTGGATTCTTTCGGTATGTTATTAAGAGATTATCTTCCGCTATCCTTCCCCAGAATAATACTGTGGTAATGTTGAAATATTTTATATGTTTAATAGGAAGAGGGTGCAGCCAAATAATTGAGCCTCTATTCAGTAACGAACACTCTTTATTGGAACGTTTCGGCTGGGATCAACCCTGTCATCTTCAGCCCTCAAAGAGCATAATTAAATTTTATATATACATATAGAGTTGTCATTTATCAATAATGCAAGTTATTCGCATTCTTTGTCCAATGAATGTAATATTCCTTTATTGATAAATGATAACTCTATTTGTATATATAAAATTTAATTATGCTCTTTGAAGGCTGAAGATGGCAGGGTTGATCCCAGCCGAAACGTTCCAATAAAGAGTGTTAGTTACTGAATAGAGGCTCAATTATTTGGCTGCACCCTCTTCCTATTAAACATATCAGCTACAGCCACGTTCCATTATTCGAAATATTTTATAGACTATAGGAAAAATTAAAAACAATAGCTTATAAGTGCGAAAAGTATTTAGTAAAAGGAAAAAGGCGAAGTCGTCCTATAGATCAAATATAATCCCTATTTTCAATTATTAAAAGTAATAAATTTTTTGAGAAATATTAAATTTTTCAAAAATTATCAGATTAAATTCCCTCTCGATGATTAATAAAGACTTGCTTGCAAATTATTTTCTAAAGGGCAGTGATTGGTGACCCCCGGGTTACAACATGATGACCGTTTTTAACTCTCACAAAATCGAATCAACAAATTTTTTTGATTATTGGCCATATTTAGCTAACTGGTTGTTTCATTATCCGGCCATGCGGAACCATTTAGAGGAAAAATGATCTAGTCTATGTTCTTTCTTATTAATTTCATCTAAGGGGAAATTTAATATTGAACAGATCAAATTAGAGTAAAATTTGAAACTAAATTGAAAAAATTGGTTAAATTTTTTATTAACAAGCTGAAATAAGATCATGGTTCAGATTTTGGATATTTTTATGATTATCTAAAGAAAGGTCATAATATCCAAGCAGAACAATGATGGAATTGAAAGGATAGGAAATCGGACTGTCGCATGGCCTTACTACTGAAGAAAAAAAATCATAGGAATTGAGAGAAGAAAATTCACTTTTATGGTCCTCAAATCATGCAAATTCCATAATAATAAAATATAAGATATACGATATCGTAATAAGAAATAGGCAGCAAACTATTCTTTTGTCGTTCATTGAATAGATCTAATATAAAATGGTTGGAAGACATTCGTTCTTGATTAATTGATTAACACTTGCACGATTATTGTTATTAAAAATAAAAGACATTTTTTGGTATAAATCGTGGTTTATTTTAAGAAATAATAATTCAAAAAGTGTTATTAATTACAATAGAATACAACTTTTCGGCTAGCCGGGGGGCCTGGCAACGGAGAAGATCAACAGTCACCACAATCGTTGAGGTTAAGTGATGCCAAGCGCGGCGAAAGCTCGGGATTGGTGACCCCGAGCAATGAGCGTGTGGAACGCCCCCCGGTTGCCATCGGTACAATGTATATAAAATTTATATAATAAATAAATAACCCCTAAATGGCCTCTGTAGCCGAAAAGGGTTTTTTTCAAAAAAAAAAAAAAAAAAAACTTTTCGTCTGCTAATTCAAACAGTTAGTGTTCAAGTAGACTACATCTACTTGATGACGGCTGCAGAATTAACAGCCGAAAAGTTGTATTTTATTAATCGTTGATACATTGCATTAAGATTGTATTTTATTGTTATTAATAACACTTTTTCTATTATTATTTGCTAAAACGATATATGCCAAAAAATGTCCGTTATGAAATTCGTTCTTATTAGATCGTTGAAAGGTAGGCAAAACAAATGGAGAAATTCAATTTCTCGAGTTAATCCAGAGCTTCTCTAGTGAGGACATTGCTAAATCTCTCTAGAATCAAGAATTAGCAGGCCTCGTTCTAGAGAACATCTGATGTAATTAATCCAAAAATTTAATGAGTTGGCAATTTGTGTTGCCTACCTTCCAGTAATCAAACACAAATTTGTATAATCCATGATACACGAGTTAAGATATTTAGTTGCCAACAATTTTTTTTTTGACGTGACGTCTTACAAATCATGTGTGTATAGTGGCCGGGTAGGAGGTATGCAAGAAAAAGTTTAGCGGGTTGATTAACTTCTCTGTCTTAAGAGGTATAATTATGATGAATAAAACGGTTAGAAAGAATGATTTTTCAGCTAAAGATTTCACCATTTATATTTTTCCTATCATTCCATTTTAACGCGCTGCGGTAAATTCAAATTTGAAAGTTTAAACCACTGTAGTTTACGAACAGCTAATCAGATCAGAGTAAATGTGATGTCAATTTGTGCAGAAAGAAAACCTCTAATAGAATAATTTAAAAAATCCCGAGTGATTAACTCCAAAATCAATTTTTTTTCTCGAAAAACCTCATTTTTTAGGCAAAAAATAGCCCTTTTTTGTGCATGCATAGCTACTTGACCATAAAAGCTACATTAAATCTAAATATAGTTTTAGAAAGATTGGTTCGAATACCCCGGACCTTTTTTTTAGAACCAAAAGAAAATATTTACAAAAAGAAAAAAATAGGCCTAATAGGAAAATTTATTTTCCTTACCGCCATCTTCAATCAGTTTACTTTTTATTCTAGAAGCTGATCTCTCATAATAACAATAATTTAAAGAATTTTATATAAAAAAAAATTTCCCGGATTATTCACCTCTTCGATAATTCACCGAGAACAAAAATAAGAACATTTTCTTCTTGACTAATTTATAGCTATAGTGAATTTTATGGGATTCTTTTTCTAAAATGAAGCAAGTTGCCCATTAGTTGGCAATGTTGCAGTCAAACAACCGGTGAAGAGTGAAGAAGGGTGCTTCCACCTGCGCAGCAAATAGAGAAAGAGCCGGCATAGGGCCTGCTTCCCGGGAAGTGTGCGTTTGTGGAGACCGCCTCCACTGCCTCCTCTATAAATCTCCCCACCCCAACAACTACTTGCCTATATACAGAGGCATCCCGGCTGCTGCATCTGACTTTTTTTTCCTTCATTTACACAATTAGTTTGAACTTAAATCGGAGAGAGAGAGAAAGAGAGACGGTACTTCTCTTTGACTTGCTCTTGCTTGTCTTTTATTTCTTATTTATTTTCTTTGATTTCACTTCCAGAAAACAAAATGAAAACAATTAGTTATTTATCTTTCCCGATTGAATTTCCAAAAAAATATAGGAAATATAGGAAGGATTCCCTTAAAAAATATTCATTCCGCAGTTAAGAAAATATTTGCTTAAACAGAAATATAAGATATAGAGTATTTAATTGTTTAACAATGATAAGCTCGTATTAAAAAAAACTTATAAGGGAATTCAAAAAAAGTGCCTTCCTTATATCTGTTAATTCTTTACAAGGAGTGCCGAGAAGGTAGGCAGCCGACAAAGTTAATATTGATGGCTGTCTATCTACTCCACCCCTTACAATTATCGCCACAGCTATTGGTGGTCTTTTAGTTAAACTTTCGAGTCGGAGAATTCCTGCCATAGTTGCTTTTTGAGGCTGTGGCTGTGATGTGATTATAATGGAGAATTGGAGATATCAGCCAAATTGGGATTATCTAGGTTCAATAAAACTCCCAGAATAAGACGTTTCGCCTGAATCTATCTGGCCATCTTCAGTTATTGGGAATTTTACACATAGTGCAAGTTCACATGTGATCAAACCAGGACTCGTCAATAATAAAATTTATTTACTTTATACAAAATTATATGGCTCCTGTGCCCAAGCTCAGAGATAAAATGACATTATCTCTGCGCTGTGCACTATGTAGTATAATTCCCATTATCTGAAGATGGCCAAATAAATTCAGGCCGAAACGTCTTATTCTGGGAGTTTTATAGAACCTAGATAATCTCAATTTGGCTGATATTTCCAATTCTCTAGTTCTTTATCATATCGTATATGATGAAATATTCGATTCTTCAGAATCGATATATTTTATATAAAAAAATTGGAAAAACAAGACAAAGGTGAGGTAAGAGAAAAGGGACCAAACAAACTTTAAACTCATTTTTCTCTAAACTAGGTTTTTCATAACCAAAATTTTAAAAATTCATATCTTCCAAACAAAAAAAAAATCTAAAAATACAGGCTTGCTCAGCAGATTGTGTTCTTTACAGAAAGCATAAAAACTAAATTTTGACCCGGCTTAAGATTTGGAACCTTTTCATCTGGACGGCCACATTTACTTTCTGAAATTTTTGCGCCTCCCATTTTGAGAATTTGGAGTATCATATTCATCATGTAGTATCAATGTTTGACAAACAATTCAAGAGAGAGAGAGAGAGATAACTTACTATATGAACTCAAAATAAAAGAAAGCAGAGGCCTATAATAAATTTTATTTGAACCGATTCTATCAGAATATTTTTACACTTCATATTAAAGATCGAGTTTTTTATCTGATGTATAATTAATTTTCAATTTCTTTGACGATGTATAAATGTCAATTTCATTAAAAGAATGAAAATAAATAAAAGTGGAAGTTTATTTTTGCGATTTAAGATGGAGAATGGAGCAGCCAATAAAAGATACATGCCTTTTTGATTATCTGAACTATTCGGGACAAATTTATTGTTACATCTTCAATCAGTGAAACAGTGAAATAGGTTTACGATTTACTGAGTGAAGAAGGTATAATAAATTTGACCCGAAACGTATCAGTTAATCAAAAAGGCAGATCCCTTTATATTTTTTTTTATTAGCTATTCCATTCTCCGGGCCTTAAATATTAGGATCACAAAAAATAAACTCATAGGCATTTTATTGAAATGTGTAATATATTTTCTCTCAACAAACCAAATAACTTTGTTTGATATATAAAATATTAAATGATAATTATCTGGTGCAATATCCTGTATGTATTCGTAATGGGAAAAATTTTCTGAGAGTGAAGAGATTGTTTAAGAAAAAAATTGTAAAAAGATGAAAAAATTTTTTTCTTAATTCGTTTAAAGGTCTTTTTCGGCATCTGAGGCCATTTAGACTCCGCGCCTATTTATTTCAATTGATTGGTATCCAATTCAATTAAAGTCAATTATTCCACCCAAAGCAACATATACAGGGAACACAAGGGAGGCATCGTCCCAGCATCTCTATGCTGTCCAACTCACGACTAATAGAACTAGTCAATTACAATCTTCCTTTGTCCTCATGTGATAGGAACAAGCTCCCTGTGTCTATCTTCCCCAAAACCTAAAATCTTCACACTTCCAAGTCTAATCTCAACAGGCATCTTCTCAGTTCCTGCAGTTGAGTTCCCCTTTTATGCTTCAACTTTTTTTTATTATATTCTTCCTGGCTGTGTGTGATCACTGGTCAGTATAGGTCTTAGGACCTTATGTACCCATTCCAAAAAAAAAAAAAAAAAAATGAAATATAAAATTTCTTTAAATCATATGAATACCATTTGGTATAAATAAGGCTGGATAATTGTATTGTAAATAATATATCATAAAATTGTTTTAAATCTCTAGAGGAGGAAAAGTCGGATAAAAGACGAGATTCACATTTTGCAGATTATACGCCAATAAGCAAGTTGTTTAGCCATTTTTACCAACTTTTGACTATTTGACAATAGACTATCTTTCAAGAGAAAAAAAAATGATCAAATATAACTCTATCTCTAGAAGGATTTTAAAAAGTGGCAAAAATTATAATAGAAGTTGATTTATTGAGAAAAGGCAGGTGAGACGGCGATTAGCGAGGAGCGACGAATGTGAGTGTTTGTTTGAGGCAAAGGCTTGGCCTGTGGCGGAATTCAGGGCCAGCGACCTTGCCTTGTGGCACAAAAGCTAAGCCACGTGGAGGCACAGGTACCATAAGCCACGGGATCAACAGATTGATAACCATTATCAGGTCAGATCTTAAAAACCTATCAAATGATATCATAGATTAAACGAGGGTGAATATACTAGGCCTACTCAAATTTCTATCGCTTTTGGTGTGACATTAATCGGTATATGTATGGTCTATTACTTTCTCTTACCTCTATATAGAGAGAGAAGTATTGGATTCATGTCAAAAATTCGATGTCGAGATTTTGACGTATATACACGTTTTGACGTCTCCTGAATCCAAAAAAGTGGGGACATGGTCTGTCTGTGTGTCCGTCATAACAATATGAATACCAAATTAAAATAAACACAAATCAATATGAACACAATATTAAAGCAAAAATAAAACAATATGAATACAATATTAAAGCAATCTTAAAAAAAAAGTAATAAAATCGAATTTCATTTGAAAACAAAATATAAAATATGTAGCTGAACCCCGCCCCAAAACAAAAATCGTGGCTAAGTCACTGAATAAAAACAAAACAAAAAAAAAAATCAAAGATTCTAATCCGATATATCCTAAATATTTTTTGACATTTCCATCTTACAAGACAAGCTCGGAATTTTCGAAACTAAAGAGAATAGGTCGGAATATTCGCAGAGTCAGATATTGTAAACAAGAGACCTAACTTTCACCTTTATCTCGGAGCCTATCGCTTTCTATATCGCTTCCAATCCACCTCTTCCATTTTAGGCAGTTTTTTTTATGATTTTATTATTTATGAATGTATTGTGTTTTAGGAACCAATCATTTAAAAAAATGTACAAATCTTGTTCAAGTTAAAATTTATAACATTTTTATTTTAATTATTATTACAATTCATTTGGGATCTAGATTCGATATAGAGCTTGTGATGTAATTGAAAACAAGTCTATTGACTTATAATAACCTTTTTAGAAAACTAGCAAAAGTATTTACAATTACAACTAATAGCCATTAGCTTTATAGTAAGTTACTGTTGTAAAAACATACACCTTTTATCCAATAGAAAGTTTGATGAAATGAAGCTATCTCTATTTTTATTTATTAACAAGTTTAAATGGAACATGGATCACTCTCAATTAATATTATACCTATTTATAAATCTTAATTAATAATTTAATATCTCTATCTAAAAGAATCATCAGTAGAGATACAACGTAGAAATTCAGTTGCAAGGCCTATATTTTACCAAGATGATAAAATATTAATTTTATCTA
>JAKCPI010019707.1:0-17702 GCA_023213315.1 Euborellia annulipes
CAAGAATTCTATTATAATTATAATAATTGTGTAAAATGAAATTCTAGGAGTATTTGGAGTATGGAAATTGCAATTTAAAAGAATTTCGGGACTATCCTTAAAAATAGGCAACCCATCATACACGAATTGAATTAGAAATATAACGAATGAATAAATTATAAATCATTTATAAATTTAAACATGACACGTTTGAAATTAAATTTCTGATCCTGTTCTTAATAAATATTCATAAAAAGTAAAAAAAAAAAAGAAATATTTAATTTAAAAATAGAGTATTTAAAAGAAAAAAAGACCATAATTCTCGGTATTTCATTCTAGATTATTAAACCTGGCTCGGATATCGTGTTATGACGATTATCAAATTATCCCAAATGATGATATTTTAGCTTTTCCCACGCAGGCAGGCGGGAGACGCGATTAGACGGCATGCAACACGTTCAACACTTGGGATTCAAATTAAAATGAATAACATATCAATTTAGATAATTGCATAATTGAAATTGTTTAAAAGTCAAGACATACGCTCTGAGTGGGGGATCGTTTTTTTAAAGATTTAGGGCAAGCTTCGATCAAAATAAGCGGTATCGGGTATTTATAAATTATTACAAGAGATTAAGCCTTAATCAAGCAGATAAACGTCTATTTAATAAGAAGAAATTAAATAATTTTTTTGGCAGTCAAGGTCTACTTAAAAATTTTTTTTACAATCAATCATCAATTGGAGAAAAACAAAATTTAATTTATTGGTTGGAAAATTATTATTTTTTTATTCAATGCATGTAGGTATTTATTAATATGTTTGTTATTGAGATATTTATCCTTAAATCAGGCGATTAGCCGAGGGCTTAAGCTTATCCTGAAGACAACTAGAGTTCAAATCCACCGCATGGCAAAAAATTTTTTTCTCACTCACACAGTCTTTTCGGCAATTTAGGCCAAATAAGAATTTGACGATAACCGTTATATTAATAATATACAGTATATTGACTGGACTGCAAATTTATACAGTATATTATATACTGTATATTTGGAGTCCAGGCATTCTTATTTGATATCCGAATCGGACTGCCTGGGATCCAAACCCGCGACCCTTGGTATACAAGGTCAGCCCGCTAGCCACTACACTACGGCACGAAGGCTCAAACTATTTGAGATGCCTCATCCTGAGGAAGGAAACAGGAATCCACCCAAGTATTATTCCCCTTCAGAATAACCACAACGTGTCAGATCTGACAATATTAAGTATTTTTGTTTGCGGGAAGGTAGGCAACCAAATCGATCATCTTAAGGATTTTTTTATAAATTACTGAACTAACTGCAGAAAATCCAAAATTGCTATTATTTATTTTAGCTAGACTGAATAAGGATGCATTTCTAGATGATCTAGTGGGAAACATTATAAAAATACATAATATTGATAGTGGACCAAATGTTCCCTGGCCCGTTCCTTGGGTATCAAACCCGAGATCTCCAGCCTATTCGAGGCAACAGTGTGCTTCCAGTCTGGTGAAGTGGAGAGCCAGGATGGAGATCTCGGGTTCAATTCCTGGGCTCCAGGGGCGTTGGGCTCATCATCAATAATAAAAACATCACTTGTTAAACCGAATCCAATCGAGGAATTTTGATTACAATATCTCACTCTAATTAAAAATTAAAAAAAAATCTTTAGCTGAAAAATCATTCTTTCTAACCTTATATTCCTCGTTAATATATCTCTTAAGACAAAGGAGTTATTCAACCCGCTAAACTTTTTCTTGCATGCCTCCCTACCCGGCCACTATACACACATAATTTGGAAGACGTTGTGACGCCAAAAATAATTGTGAAATTTATACAAGAAAACGATTTTATAATTCCAAATACATTATTAAAAAAAAAATTCTATTTCGATTAGATAACAATTAATTTGATGAGAAAAAAATTTAATTTTAATTATTAGTTATTATTATTATTATTATAGGTGGTAGGTAATATTGATTTATGATTATATAGAGAATTTTTTTTATGCTTTTTTTTTTTTTTTTTGTTCCAAGGACAAGTTCTCTCGGCTCTCTTGCTTTTTACTTTGATGGAAAACAAGTTCGAGATTATGTTAACTAATGATGTTAAAAATTATTAGAGCAATCACTTAAAATTAATCTACCAATAAAATTAATCATTCAACAAGTTTTTTTTTTCTTTTCTATATATAGGCCTACTGTATATTTAATCGAATGTGTAAAATGATGCTTCTCAAAATTAAGTGTATATTTAGTGATAATATTTCAAGCTGAAAATTGTTAATTTGTGAGTAGGCTAGTCGATTAAAAACTGATGATTTCAATCTTACTGAATATTATAGAGCAATAGTATCCAAATAATTTTAAAAAGCAAGAATTTTTAAGATTTTCAGAGTGAAGCGAATTAAACAAAATTTAATAATTAAGGGTCGTCCACATATTACGTAACGCGTTAGGGATGGGTCTGGCCAAAACGTTACTAATTGCGACATGGGGGACCCGGGGGGGTTTCTTTAAGTGTGATATAACAATTCAAAGTTGAATTTATAAAATTTTGAATAAGAAATTTTATTCGGGAGGAGGGGGGGGTAGTTCTGTGTTGTGACAATATTTGTAGGGGGTTTGTTTGTATGTGACTAACTGTGACAGGGGGAGAGAGGGACTAGAAAAATGACAAAAAAGGCGTTACGTAATATGTGGACGACCCTTTAAGAATAAATTTTTTTTTATTTTTTTTCGACACAATAGGTCATTTAGATTTTTCAAAATTAATTGGTATCCAATGAAATTTTTATCTCATGGAACAGGAAGTTAACCCATGAGCTCTAGCACAAGAAGTCTGGCCAAAACGTTACTAATTGCGACATGGGGGACCCGGGGGGTTTCTCTAAGTGTGACATAACAATTCAAAGTTGAATTTATCAAATTTTGAATAAGAAATTTTATTCGGGGGGGGGGGGGTAGTTCTGTGTTGTGACATAATATTCGTAGGGAAGTTTGTTTGTATGTGACTAACTGTGACAGGGGGGGGGGGGCTAATATTAAAATTTAAGTAATAAATAAATAAAATTTCAATTTTATCTCAATTTTTGGGTTTAGATCCCTCTGTTCGATTATTTATTAATAAACAAAAATATATTTTTTTTTATTTATTCCTTTAACCAGTGGCAAAAGCATTAGTCAGTTTTTGCTACATCATAGGGTGATCCTCTTTAAGGGCAAAAATATCAAAATATAATGGAGTAACAAAAAAAAAAAAAAAAAAATATCGAAGAATAAACGAAGAGAAAGCGAGAAAAACAACTTAGACAGGTAAATTTTGGAGAAAAATAAACGTGTGAAATAATATATCGACAAATAAATACATAGGAACAGGGCCGGAGCTAGAAGATTTTTTGGGGGGGGGGGCAAAATTTAATTTGCCGCCCCCTCCTTAAAATTTTTTATTCAAAATTCATATCATTTTAGCTTTTTTTTTTAGTAAATCTTTCTTTAATTGCCGCCCCCCTGATATCTGCCGCCCGGGGCACATGCACCCACTGCCCTACCTAGATCCGGCCCCGCATAGGAAGACAGAAAACAAAAAAAAAAATTATCTAAAGAATATATTAATATTATTTATAGGATATTTATAAAGCATTCAATGTAGTGTATTTCATTATTACTTCTCAATGCTTAGGGAAATATCGTGCAACTCATGACATTTGTATTTTTATAATTAAAATTAAAGAGCATGCTTGTTTATTTTATTCTCTCTCTCTTTCCCTCTCTTGTTTCTCTATTACATTTTAGGCATATATGCACTTGACGGCGGGTGTGCTATTACTTTGGAATTTTAAATGAGATCATGATCGAGCAAATGGTGGCCTATTACCTGTAATTCAAGTTATAATAACCGTGCCATTCTTGAGAGAGCGCTTTCATTGCATGCTACGATATTCCCACATCAAAATTAGAGAGGGATCGAAAAATTTTTTGATATTTAATTTTCTGTTCGAGAATACATTAAATTTCAAAAGTTAAGGACTAAATTTCGTTTATAAGTTCTAGAGAAAAAAAAAAAAAAAAAAAAAAAAAAAACATCACGAATTTATTCTAATAATATATATCTTGATGAAATGAATGAGTTTTAAACAAAATAATAATAATATAGGAGAGATTTCTACAATATTGACAGTCCGAGAATTTTTTATCGGCATCTCAGGCCATATAGACTTTCACGATATTTGTTATTTTTAAATCGCGTATATGTGGGGGTCCAGGCATATTTATTTATACGATTTGATACCCAAATGATTTAAATAAATATTCATCGGACTGCCTGGGACCCGAACCCGCATCTTTTGGTCTTAAGATTGAAAATATTGACATTTGTCATAAACCTTTCAGGGCAAAACGACACCCCAAGCCCAAGGGTAAAATGACACACTATGTAGTTTTACCCTTAGTAATGTCAGGGTAATTCAAGGAAATAAAGGGCATGACGAAAGAAAGAAAAAAAGCACAAGAGCATAGAAGAAATCTTTCGACAATAACGATATAGCTGAATTTACTGTCATGAAATGTATTCAAAATCAAGATCAGGAGAAATGTGACTACAGTGCATGAAATGTAAACTGTGTGGCCATATTTAGAAAGTACAGGCCTGAACAAAAAGGCAAAACTGTTTACTTGTAAAATTTGTAATTTAAAAAAGAAATTATTGATGAATAAAACAGTGGAATTGCCCGGGAGCCGTGGCTCAGTGAGAAGACACTAGCCTCTCGCACCGGAGTCCCGGGTTCGCCTCCCGTCCCAAGCGAGAAAAATGTATTTCATTTGATTTGACTACAAATCATTTGAAATAAATAGGGATGGGGTCTAAATGGCCTTAGATGCCGAAAAAGACCTTAAAAAAAAAAAAAAAAAAAAAAAAAACAGTGATATAACATTTTATCATTGTGTCTAAAATGACATACTTGCCTTATTTTTTTTAAATTAAAAAATATGTAATGTATAAATTGATTTTTTTTTTCAACTACTTCATAGGAAAATGACTAAATTATATTTTAAGGAAAAATCTACAATCTACCTTTAATAAAAGAAGTTATAAAGAAAATTCAAAATCGTATGTCATTTTACCCCGTATCTCCCCTATGTAGAATTGGTGAAGATCTTTGTGAAATAGCGACACCTAGTATATGTTTTAAATACAATTTAATTAACTAAGAAATAATGACTGTAATGCATGCATTATATGGAAGGACCATTGCCTTGGAGCCAAAAGGATGCTGCCCAATATTCCGGGATAGTCAGAGAATTTTCATTTTGATTGCCACTGCTCCTTCCTCAAAACAAATTAATTAATTTAATAAAATATGTTTTATTATTCAAGACACACTTTATTAAATAATCAAGGGTAATATACTCATTTAATTACCAAGTGTTTCTTTGCTCGACAGTCCTACTTTATGATGTGTAGGCCTACTTAGAAATAAAATTTTATATTTAATAAGTTAGTTCTTCAAGGGATTTAAATAAATAAAAAATTACTCAATTAGACAACTAACAATCGATTTCAGAGAGTCCAAGAGGATTGACAGCTGGATTCGACGTAGACGAAAATTTCCCACCCTCCTTCAACATCTAAGGCTTATAAATAAATACAAATAGTCAATTTAATCTACCATGGGGGAACATAAACATTTGCACCCTAACAGGTTTGCAAGACGCCAACTAGTTAGGCAGCCCAATCGACTCACCACTACATATGCAGTGTCTGTGTGAATTTACCTGAGCTAGGGTTCTGAGGGTCTTTTATGATAGACCATAAACCATCCCTTTGGAAAATAGATACATTTTAAATAAAAATTTGCGAATTCCTCTCTATCTCGCAATGCAAGTAGCCAGATCGGTGAAATTTAGTAAATAATTCTTACCCTAAAATTGTATATCTGTTTCAAATTTTGGAGTAATTACAATACTTCAACCGGAAGTAGTTAGTACTTTACCTAAGATTATAAAAATTACCTTTTAAAAATATTTTAATCTGGTTATTAATTTTGAAAGTGGCCTAATTCCATTCTTGGTAAGAAGGGTTTGAAAGTTTTATAAACATATACCATACATTTAAATAGCCGGGCAACAAATTAATAGGCCAGAATCGATAGCAAAGAATTGAAATATATTTTCGCCACTTTGCTACTCAAAAGAGAAGTGCATTTCTTTCTCACTTTCTTTACTAAAAATATTACATTTTTAAAATACTTCTATAATCTTAGGTAAAGTAGGCCTACTTCCGGTTGAAGTATTTACTACAAAATTTGAAACAGATCTCCAATTTTAGGGCAAGAATTATTTATTAAATTTCATCGATCTGGCTTCTTGCATTGCGAGATAGAAAGAAGAATTCGCAAATTTTTACTTTCTCTTATTTTATTTAAATTTTATCTATTGTCTGAACATGCCACATTCTATGTTGTAAGACCTCTCGTTACAAAAATCCGAAATAACAGTTTTTTTTTTTAAGAATATAAATAAGAATATTTTAACGCCCCGAGATATTATTACCTGGTATAAAGGTCTATAGATATCGGAAAAATTTTACTAAAAATTGGGACACAAGTTTCGTTCAAATTGTGAAATAAGTTAATTTTTTCCAAATAAGAAGATAAGATTAATTAAAATGTTGAAATTCTATTAATTTGAGATCAAATTCATTTGATATGAAAAGGCTACGCTATATCGCTATATAGATTGTTCAAAAGGGTTGGTTTATGGTCTATCATAAAAGACCCTCAGGACCCTAGCTCAGGTAAATTCACACAGACACTGCATATGTAGTGGTGAGTCGATTGGGCTGCCTAACTAGTAGGCGTCTTGCAAACCTGTTAGGGTGCAAATGTTTATGTTCCCCATGGTATCTTTGAAATCTATTAATCTCTCGATTGGGATTGTTTTAGCGATGGCTGCAATGTTGACAAAATTGATTTACGATGTATGATAAATTATTTGATTGTTTCTCTTTGCTAGTACGTGAATGTACCATATGATTAAAGTTTTATGATGCGATCAAAAAGAAAATAGGAAGCGATAATTAATTTTAAATATTTTTAGTACAAGTTCCTATATAGGATAGTATAATAGGTCAAAATGAATTTAAAAATCTGAATAAAGGCAAATTATTGCAGAAAACAGAATTAAATTAAATTGTCCCTTTCCCCTCTCCCCGTGGCTGACATGACAAAGATAGTTACAAATGTCAATATTGATATCTTATTGCCAAGGGGTGCGTGCTCCCAAGCTGTTTGAAGAATATTTATTTAAATCAATCAATCAAATGGTATAAATAAATGTGTCTGGATCAATATATCGTAATAAATAAATTTAAATTAATTAATTAAAATTAACAAATTAAATTAAGTATACATGGCCTCAGATGACGAAAAGACTTAAAAAAGAAAAATTTAATTGTTAGAAAATTTAGACGAAAGTTAGTTTTTTTTTGTTTTTTTTTTATTTTATTGAATTTGTCGCATGAGACGGGATGCGAACCCTTGACCCCCAGCACAACAGGAAGAAACTCTACTACTGAGCTATGGCCCAAGGACGAAATTTAGTTACTTATCTAGCTTATTTAACTTATTGACATATTAAAGTAAGTCGAAGGCCCGGTGGCCTGTAGGAATGGACAGCATGCCTATGCCTATGAAAGGCTGGAGATCCTGGGTTCGATTCTCGGGGGTCATGGGATGTTTTGCCTCGCCAATAAATAACACTCACAGTTTTGTTAGATATATTAAATTAAGCCTATTTACTTTCTTACTTAATATAAAAGTGTCGAAAACTATTAATTGTTAATTTTCAATATATGCCCCGGTATACCATTTGGATACCAAATGGATTAAATAAATATGACTGGAACCCCAAATATATATATTATTAAAGATAACTATCAGTATCGTTAATGTCTTATATGGCCTGTGATGCCGAAAAGACTGTGTGTATGTGTGTGTGGGAAAAAAATGTGGGAGTGTTAAAAATAATATATATATACCCTAGTATATACTGTATAATATGTAATATTTAGAGAGAATATATTCTGGGATCATGTCAAAAATTCGATGTTGAGATTTTGATGAATATACAATCGTTTTTTTTTTTTTTTTTAATTATTCATTGGTTATATTTTTTGGTAAATGTTCACACTCCTTAAAATCCCCTCAGGTTTGTGAAATAAATTTCTAAAGAAAATATATTATGATTTTTTTTTTCTTTCTTTCATACATATCTAATTTAACATCATCTTTTGATCAGTATCAATATTTTGGCATATGTAAATTTTATTTTTTTATATAGAGTATGATAATATCATGTGATGATCTCATCGGGGTTATAAAATACAAGTTTGTATAATCAAATGGACAAGTTTTAAAGATTAGAAAATCGTTTAATATATTTATATATATTAAAATTATAATTAATTATAAACAAGATATCAAGCCAACATAATACTGACTAATTAGAGCTCATTTACTTTATAAAATGTAATTAAATTGTAGTGGAATTATAACATTTTTGTAATCCTTCATTGCTAAGAGAGTAGTGAGTGAATCATGGAATCAAACTTTATTTTTAAATAAATAAATTTGGCTGCCAAGTCTTTTTTATTGACTTCAATCTCAACAATGTTTCCGAGTTAATCTGTTTCTTTTTGACAATTTTACATAAATTGTTTTAAACAAAAATAACGGTTTATCTTATAATACGCTTGTAGCTATAATGTATTAGAGTATAGTTTGCGGTTATAGTGCCATAATAGCATTAGCTGCCAAAAAATGACATTAAAATTGCAGCAAAATAAAAAACTAAAAGTTTATCCGAGACATGACTTTAACACTATATCTCAATAATTAATTATTCTCTCTAGATCGGACCAGACCTTCTCAGTTGTTAATTTTTATTGAGATTTAACAAGTATGTATGCAAGGTTCCAAGAGTTGTTAAGAAATTAAGCAAAAATACCAATAGTCAATTGGACTATTTGGTTGCCTAAATTCCAGGCGGTAAAAAATTCATGGATAATTGAAAAAAAAAAAGAATTTAAAAATTTACATTTTTTTTTCACTTTCTCTTATCTCTCTCACCTCTCGCTCGCGCAAAAAATATTTTAGCTCCTGAATAGAAGTATCAAAATATCACTTTATAATTAATGTTTTTAATCTACTGTATAGATATACGTTTACATAAAGGTAAGTTTCAATTATTTTAAAAGTAAAAATATTTTATAATTAAATATTATATCAGTAGGACAACAATAAGATAAGAAAAGAAGAAATAAAAAATTATTATATAAAAAAAAAATCTGTGATTGCATCTCAACAAAATTTATAGCGTTTTATATTTCATATGATATGATCATCACAACCTTTTCTAATTCTTTTTTTTTCCAATATTTTTTCCCGTTGGCCTAGAAACAAAGAATAGGCATAATAAGCGGCGCGTATGTATTTAGGTCCTCTAAAGAAATTCCTCGGCTATATTAGTCTATATCATAATCGAAACGATTTCTAAAGCGAGAGAAGTGAAAAGAAGCCGTAACCTGAGCAGGGAGGTGCAGTATGGATGGCAGTCAGTCAGTCAGTCAGTCGCTGGGGATTTGTATGCACCGTGTGTGCAATCTTGTGAGTCGTAAAATGCATCGCCGGCTGCTGAGGATCTTTTATCATCAAACGACCTAAAGGAAGGGGGGGGGGGTGAGATAAATGAGAGAAAACACTTGGCAAAGGTCAAACTCGAACAGGTTGCCAACCCGAAAACAAATTGGCCATTGCCTAATTTATGGGCTAATTAATTAAATAAAATAAGAGAAATTCCTTTAGGGTAATCATTAATAGGTTATATGGGCATGTTTTTATTTGATCTTACTTTCTTTAATATATTCACAATAATAAAGACTTGTCTATGATAATGATGAAACTTAAATAATTAAGTTAGATTGGTGTTTGATTAAAAATTCACCTTCGTACTTCATTAAAGAAATGTCATCAGTTTAATTTACAGAAAATAATCAAGAAATTAGGAGGATTTCATGTTTTCGGAGTTATGAAATACTTCGAGTGAATCTAAAATATTATCAGATAAATTAATAACGAGAAGAGCCCACGGGGCTTGGAGTAGTTTGTAGTGTGCCTACCTTCTATACAGAACGTCGCGGGTTCGGACCCCAGGCAGTCAGATGATTTTATTTAAGGCATTTGGATACCAAATGACTTAAATAAAAATGCCGACTCCCAATAGATATATTAAACATACCGAGTATCTATCCGAAAAGGATTTACTATCGTAAAAAGTCTTAAATGGCCTGAGTTGCCGAAAAGACTGTGTGACAGTGTGTGTGGATGTGAGTGTGAATGAGAAAAAAGTGTGGATGTTTAAAAAAACAAAAATAAATAAAAATAACGAGAAGAAATAAGGCAGCCCAAAGCAAATAAAGAGAAAATATTATTTTTCCGATTTATTTAATACAAATCTCGACGTTTCGAAGACTCTTGTACCAGAAGTCATGCTATCCGACGAATGTTTGCATCTACAATATGTCAGGAGTTGCCAAGAGCCCCTCTAAGCGTGATATGTCCTGATGAAGGCCGGAAGAATCGACCGAAACGTCGAGATTTGCTTTAAATAAAGCGGAAAAAGAAGAATATTTTTGTCTTCACCTGCTTTTGACTACCTTATTTCTCCTCATTATTAATTAATGATTCAGCTCTAAACCGACTCAACCGGAAGTGTTTCTAGCTTAGCATTTTTCACTTTTTTTTTTTAAATTTTCCCAAATTAAAATTTTTCTATAAAAGGAGTTATGAAATACTTCAAGTGTATCTACAGTATTTCATTACGAATTAATGATATATTTGTTTTAAAAAAAATCAATAATTCTTCAAAAGAAATGTGATCGAAAAAATTTCTTTATCCTTTAAAAAAATTAGTAAAAGAAGGAATTTTAGAGATGGTTTTTCTAACCGAGTTTTAGTACATTGGATTCTTTCGGTATGTTATTAAGAGATTATCTTCCGCTATCCTTCCCCAGAATAATACTGTGGTAATGTTGAAATATTTTATATGTTTAATAGGAAAGAGGGTGCAGCCAAATAATTGAGCCTCTATTCAGTAACGAACACTCTTTATTGGAACGTTTCGGCTGGGATCAACCCTGTCATCTTCAGCCCTCAAAGAGCATAATTAAATTTTATATATACAAATAGAGTTGTCATTTATCAATAATGCAAGTTATTCGCATTCTTTGTCCAATGAATGTAATATTCCTTTATTGATAAATGACAACTCTATTTGTATATAAAATTTAATTATGCTCTTTGAAGGCTGAAGATGGCAGGGTTGATCCCAGCCGAAACGTTCCAATAAAGAGTGTTAGTTACTGAATAGAGGCTCAATTATTTGGCTGCACCCTCTTCCTCTTCCTATTAAACATATCAGCTACAGCCACGTTCCATTATTCGAAATATTTTATAGACTACTAGACGCAAAGCCCCGCCTTCGGCGGGTCTTTCCGTCTAGCCGGGGCCTGCGCCCCCTGGACCCCCTTGCTCGCCTACTTATATACATACCGGTACATACAAACATTTTTCCCAATTCATTTTTATATATAGAGTTTATTTTAACGGTTAATTATTCATGAACTTAAGATCTTTTGTGAATCATATTCTTTCCGGGACTCTCCCGGTACGCAGACAAAAAATTTACCCGGATATTTTAGAATTCAAAATGTAAATAAATAAAAAAAATCGTAAACATGGGTAAATATTTATATTTTGTTACCATGGCAACTATTTCTCCCAATTTTTATTTTTTTTCTTATTTTAACGGTTAATTACTCATTAACTTATTGTTATTTGTGAAACAAAACCTGTCCGGGATTCTCACAAACATACACAGAAAATTTCATCATAATTGGTTCAGTCGTTTAGGAGGAGTTCAGTCACATACACACGTACAGAAGAATTATATATATAAAGAAGAAGAAAGAAGATAGGAAAAATTAAAAACAATAGCTTATAAGTGCGAAAAGTATTTAGTAAAAGGAAAAAGGCGAAGTCGTCCTATAGATCAAATATAATCCCTATTTTCAATTATTAAAAGTAATAAATTTTTTGAGAAATATTAAATTTTTCAAAAATTATCAGATTAAATTCCCTCTCGATGATTAATAAAGACTTGCTTGCAAATTATTTTCTAAAGGGCAGTGATTGGTGACCCCCGGGTTACAACATGATGACCGTTTTTAACTCTCACAAAATCGAATCAACAAATTTTTTTGATTATTGGCCATATTTAGCTAACTGGTTGTTTCATTATCCGGCCATGCGGAACCATTTAGAGGAAAAATGATCTAGTCTATGTTCTTTCTTATTAATTTCATCTAAGGGGAAATTTAATATTGAACAGATCAAATTAGAGTAAAATTTGAAACTAAATTGAAAAAATTGGTTAAATTTTTTATTAACAAGCTGAAATAAGATCATGGTTCAGATTTTGGATATTTTTATGATTATCTAAAGAAAGGTCATAATATCCAAGCAGAACAATGATGGAATTGAAAGGATAGGAAATCGGACTGTCGCATGGCCTTACTACTGAAGAAAAAAAATCGGTAGGAATTGAGAGAAGAAAATTCACTTTTATGGTCCTCAAATCATGCAAATTCCATAATAATAAAATATAAGATATACGATATCGTAATAAGAAATAGGCAGCAAACTATTCTTTTGTCGTTCATTGAATAGATCTAATATAAAATGGTTGGAAGACATTCGTTCTTGATTAATTGATTAACACTTGCATCGATTATTGTTATTAAAAATAAAAAAGACATTTTTTGGTATAAATATATAATATATAATAGATATAAAAGAATACATCTACTTGATGACGGCTGCAGAATTAACAACCGAAAAGTTGTATTTTATTAATCGTTGATACATTGCATTAAGTTGTATTTTATTGTTATTGGTAACAATTTTTAACTCTCTTACCTATGTATATATGTAATATATATATAAAGAGAAAGTATTGGATTCTCTGTATATCAAAAATTCGATGTCGAGATTTGATGGATCTTCACGTTTTTGAGTCCCCTGAATCCAAAAAAGTGGTTTTCGCGACATGGTCTGTCTGAGGAAGTGTGGGTGTGTGGGTGGGTGTGTGTGGTGTGTGTTCAATTTTAAGCATGAAGGAATTCAACTACGAAAGTTGAAATTTTATATTTAAGTTAAACACCCCCGGGACCGGAAAAATAAGCTTTTAATCAAAATCGGCCCAAGAGTACTAGTACTTTACTGATGTACTTTTTCAGTTTTCGATTTTTCTCAAAATTTGCTCCAACGATTTTTTTTTAAATTCAAAAATCAATTATTTTTTAGATGCTTTTCAAAATGTATATTCTCATTTTTGCAATTGAAATCTTCAGACCACTTTACTCTTGTATTTTGTTGTGCGCGAGATTTTTGAAAATGTAATTAGTGTATTATAACGCAATTGAATTGATAATATAAAATTCAGGGACAAATAAGAAAGATTTCTTTCATTGATAGATAACCGATAAATTCGACTAATAGGGTAATAAAGATGCCAGGATAATATAAACATCCTGCACGTGGACTCTTTTTCCGAAATAAGATAAACAACTGACCCAGCTAAGATTGCACTCACAAAGAGAGTGATGATTTGTCGTCTCTCTCTAAAGTTAATAAAAGGCCCAAGACACAAGGGCAGGGCAGCTTATATCAGTGCGAACACCACACTAATAACATCCGTAGTGTATTGACTACCTACCTATTGTATTTTCTACCAATCAATTATTTCATCAATTATATTATTTCATTTATTACTTATTCAACTTTATAATCAACTGTAATTTTATTTACTTATTCACTTATTAAACATCATTAAAATATAATCAAAGTATTCATTGGACTCCCCCATCATCAACTCTTTAAGAGAAGGTTCTCAGGTACCTGCAATTACCTGAGTGGTGGCAGCATTAACAACGGCGAGTCTCAACAGCGAGCAACTAAATAATTAAAAGATACAGTTGGGACTCAACACAACATCTGCGGGCTAGAAGAACTACTACTAGTAGCCACAACAAATGGTGGTCAGCGGTGAGATAAATTAAACAAGCTGTGTGAGTACGAAAACAAGATAAATTAAACAAGCTGTGTAAGAAAATATAATACACAATATAATAAACGCTACGAGAAACAAGAAGAGAAATTAAAATAAAAGAAGAAAACAAGAAGGAAGAAACAAAGAAAAGAAGAAACAAGAGAAGAGAAAAAGAAGAAAGAAGAAAGAAGAAAAGCGGTCAACACAGGACTGCGAGCAGCGAAGCCCACAGCGGCCGAACTCGAGAGTGTCTGCAGCCAGCAATCAAAAGGAGTGGACCAAGGCGAATCTCCAAGGCGACTCCGAGAGCAACTAGGGTGAGTCAATACACAGATATAAGCTCAAATTGGTTTCCAAAGGTAGAAAACAAAATTTAAAATTAGAATTTTGAAGAAAGAAATTCAATCGAGTCAAAAATGGGTAATAGAGTTTGATATTTATTTAGTTCCGGATTTAAATTAACATTGATAAAGAACTGTATTCGTTTACAAATTTTATAATATGCTAAAACAAAACGGTACAATTTTGAAACTTCGTGTCAGAACATATTTCGCTCGTCATTGAGTACCGAAGATGCCATCGGGCCTTGGTGTAATAGGTAGCGTGCTGGCCATTTGTACCGCGGGTTCGCATCCCGTCTCATGCGACAATTTATTTCAATTAGATCGGCTACCAATCCAATTGAAATCAATGGCCTTCGATGCCGAAAATAAATAAATAAATATAAAACCATCTTAATTCGTTGGAGCTAGTAGTGGACCGTCTAAAACCTAATAATAGACCATGTTCAGCGCCAGTAGTGGACCCTCATCAATTAATTTTAATTTAGCCATTTAACTTGTTAGATTAAATGACAATGAGGATAAATGGAATAAAACGGGATAATAAAGTCAGGGACGTCATTTGACAGAGGGGGGGGGGGGTAGGGGGCATGTGCTCCCCCCAAAGCTTTGGAAAAAATAGTAAATTCTGAGCTTAGCCCCTACATACAAACAAACTCACTCTCTCTCTTTATAAATAAGTATAAAAAGATGTTCTAGATAAAAATATAGAGGTATATAAAATATATTATCTGTTTAAATGTACTTTTTTCAAGAGCTCTTTTTCGCTTGAATTTTTCTTCATTCTTTAGTTTCCTTTCAGTAGCTTTTTCTATCTTCAACTCTTCAAGATCTTGCTTTTTCTTCAAATTCTTTTTTAAATATTCCTGGGGAAGCTTTCCTGAAACTCCCGAAAGTATTCTTTCTGATGCTTCAATAGTTTGCAGAAACAGTGAACTCATTAAATGAAGGCCTATCCTCTAATATCGGCTCTTCCAAGAGTACTTCAGTTTCTTTCTTTTCAGTGCTGACTTGGTGAATGAATCCAGCTCTATTTTAGTTTTCTTCCAAAATAAGTATAAAGATGAGAAGTCATGAGGATCTCCGGACCATGGACTGCATGTTGGCACAAATGAGTTTATTTTATCTGTGCCTATGTTGTTCTCTACAAATTCTAAGCCACCTTTCAGATATTTAACCCGTAGATTTTTGAACATGTTATATTGATCATCTTGCCTTTTATTTTTTCATTTTGGCCATTTCATTTTTTGCATTTTATTAGTGGACCATATCATAAACTAATGGTGGACCATGGGGTCTACTACTGAAATACGGTTAGTTAGCACTATAATTATTAGGTCTACATAATTTACTGGCTGCCAGAACATCGTAATTAACATTATAAAATAAAAATAAAAAATTCTAATTAATTCAGAAATGGACCGCCCCGGTCCATTTCTAGATAATCTGTAAGAATAACATACCAGTAATGGACCACCCCCTCCCTACTGTTCAAGATAAGGTTATATAGTAAAATATCGACTATTATCCTAGTTTATTATTCTAAGAATAAATATATATATAATCTTTCCTTTAAATATTTTGTGGGTGCTTAATATTTTAATATAGACAGCCAGCGATCCTTAACCAAAATAACTAGGAAAGAGCAATGTATAGTGTCTTGCAAAAAGGCTGGACATAAAATGCGATAAAATGATAAAGTGATGAAGCGAGCATGCGCAAACTGCAAGAACAGAAGCCAGATAACGTAACTTGAATATACATATAAAATCAACGCTGCAAAAAATACCTAATCCTTATTTTATCAAAATCTCTGCCAAAAGGTCCATTACTGGTGCATGGTCCATTACTGGTGCCTTTACATTAGAGCTATATTTCTGTAACCGTTAACATACACGAAAACATGAGCAAGTCAAAAATTGATCAATTGTAAAAAAATTACCAAGTTTACTGAAATATCATGATTAATAACACTGTGCTACAAGAAAAAAAGCCCCGAGAAAATTCCTTCAGATTTTTAAGTCAAATGATCTCCTGAATCCAAATATGACCTCCGTTTTCCTTCACCACGTACCGTTTTCGGGGGGGGGGGGGGGGTGAGCCCTCTACTTATTTCCAACCCTTTTCGTTAATTATAGGGCCACGAAAAAATTTGGAGGGATGAAAAGGAATATTTTAGCCCTAACATTTCTTCAGAAGGTCTAGAGAAGTGAAAATAAATAAATAAAAGTTAAAAAACATTAACATTTGAATCTAAGGGGAGGATGCGGGGGAGGATTTTGTCCCTTAAAATGCAAAAAAATCATTAAAAATAATCATCAAAATCATTTTCAAATGATTCCGAAGCGCTTGCAAGAAGATGGAAGATTCACAGCCTCAGTTGGTCAAATTGGCAAATTATGCAGCTATTACTTTCATTTTTTGGGCTGATCTCCACAATTTTAAAGTTATATTTACGGATTCTTCTAAGTCCTTCAATATTGCCATATTTTATCTAAAGGGGTAGAAATTATTTCTTGTCAAAGTTTGAAAAAAATTCTTCTTGCAAGGGCTTCGGAATCGCTCACACCCAACCTGCTTTATCCTATATATTTTTTTAGTTGAGGGATGTTTAAGGAAGGGTGAGGTCCGCCCGAATATGTAGAAAATCAGTGAAAAAAATTGTGAAAAATCAGAAAAAATTGTTTATTTTTACTTTCTCTTACCTATGTATATATGTAATATATATATATAGAGAAAGTATTGGATTCATGTCAAAAATTCGATGTCGAGATTTTGATGGATCTTCACGTTTTGAGGTCCCCTGAATCCAAAAAAAGTGGTTTTCGCGACATGGTCTGTCTGTGTGTGTGTGTGTCTGTGTATGGTGTGGGTGTGTGTGTGGGTGTGGGTGTGTGTGTGGTGTGGGTGTGTGTGTGGGTGTGGGGTGTGTGTGTGTGTGTGTGTGTGTGTGTGGGTGTTCCCATTTTAGCATGAATGAATTGAGCTATGAGGTTGAAATTTTATATTTAAGTTAAACACCCCCCGGGACCGGGGAAAATAAGCTTTGAACAAAATTGGCCAAAGAGTACTAGTACTTTACTGATGCACTTTTTCATTTTTTTTTTTTTCGATTTTCTCAAAATTTGCTCCAACGATTTTTTTTTAAATTCAAAAATCAATTATTTTTTAGATGCTCTTTAAAAGGTATATTCTCATT
>JAKCPI010019708.1:0-141548 GCA_023213315.1 Euborellia annulipes
ATAAAAATTTTATACCAATATCTTTTACGAGTATAATAATGAAAGATTTCCCAAAAAAAAAAAAAAATCGAGACAGCATACAAACTTTGCAAACAAACTCCCATTTTAAATGCAAATTCCGACGGACTATTTTATTAATTAATAAATTTTAATAAAGTAGCCCTATTTACTCTTAAAAATATTATATAAAAATTTACATAATTTAATTAAAAATATCTAAATAAATGTTTGGTCAAATAATTTCAAATTTCTTTAGTGCATATTATTAACATCTAAATGCTTAATAAAGAATGCAAATATTTTTTTTTTAATCTCAACTTCATAAATTCTCATCATTTTAAACAATTTGATGTCTCGAGGAGCATCCATGATTTTCACGCTTGTTATTAACCAAAATTAAATAATTATTCATTTTCATTATTTTTACTCAAGGTGTCACTTCATTGGGGGTAGAATTATCAATTATTAGTTTATCATGATTTATCTGTATCATTAATAAAAAGTATACGCTAAGATTTCAGTCTTAAAATTTCACTTTAAGACATAAGCTACTTGTAAAGCACTTTATAACAAAAATGCAGAAAAAAAATTTTAAATTCCCTTATTTATTCTTGACAAAAATATTTAAATTAAATTAACAATCATATTTAATTTTGTCAATCAACATAAATTTAAAAATTAAGATTACTTATTACATCATTTAAATTTAAAGAACTACAATAATATATGGAAAAGTTAGGAATTTTTCATCCGCTTGTTCTTTTGAAAGAATTTTTGCTATATGGTTCTGATTAAAAATTTCGCTATTTTTAAGTCTTTTTGGCATCTGAGGCTACATAGACTTTTAAACTATTAAGTGTGACATTTAGAGGACTTAGTTTAAAAATTAGAAGACAAGTGAGCAGGCAGCCAAAAGGAATTGAATAATAAAAAATATTTATTTATTTTCTCGAGGAATAGCTCGTCTTCTTAATGACATACAGTATTTATTTATACATATTCAAATAATTTAAATAAATTTTCATCCGACTGCCTGAGATTTGAACTCACTACTCTTGATTTATAATAAACTGACATAAAATTATTCAAATAATTGAGTGATGTTTATTTCTAATTTCTTGACATTTATAGTCTGTTCGAATTGTAGCAAAATCAATAATATAAATTATCAATATTTTCATTTAAATTTATTTAAAACAGCATCGAGCAATTAAGGCCGTTATTTTTATATATACTGTATATAACTAGGTTGTCTTGTTTCTTTTTAGACTTACTGTTTAGCCATTCAGTCGACTTGCACTTTAACTCCTCTATTTTTCCTTTTTTTTTTTATCTATATCTTAGCTAACTACCTGCTATATTTATAAGTAAAGAAATTAATTTGTTTACCGTTTTTGTTCTATATCTGTGTTTATTATACATTTTCAAATCCATTAATACTTTTAATGTGTTTTTAACTCTAAATCCATGAATTTTACATCAATTTGTTAATTTTGTTTATGCTTAAGGGCTTTTTTTTTACATCCCCTTCTCTTATCATAGCGGGATTAAAATCAGCTCTCTCTGATAAAGGATATCCGTCCCTAAATTACCTATCCTACAATACGAATTTTGATTTATGAATAATTTATTAATAATAATGAAAATTTTGGTGTAGTTTTGCCCGTCTAACCTTCCCTCGCGTGCGCGCTGCATTTCCAGCAAACGGAACCGGAAGCGGAACCGTCCGCTGCGGCGGCGACAGCACAAGCGGCGGCAGCTGCAGCGGCTGCAGCGGCGGCGGCGGCAGCAGCAGGTGGAGCACAACCCCCAGTACCAGTAACGGCGCTCAGCGTTAAAGATGACGCCAACAAGAACCAGCCAAAGAGGCTTCATGTCTCCAACATCCCTTTCCGATTCAGAGATCCCGACCTCCGCGCCATGTTTGGGGTGAGTCATAATTTAACATAAATCATCATTAATTATAATATATCTTTAATTATTTAATATTAATTAAATAACAAGAAATGTCTATTATATCTCTTTTTATGCCCCCTAAGTTCCAAAACAATTTAAGTGAAAATTCTTGTTTTAGAGACAGAGAAGAGATATACTTAGCTACTTCTGAAATGGAAAGTATAAAGAAAGAAATTAACAACTCGCGAGTGCGACGGGGTCAAAGGGGGGGCGGGTGGGGCTAAACTCGAAAAAACGGGGAAACCCCGCGGCACCCACACCTTCCTCTTTTAAAAAAATAAAAAATTTGTTATTATTTTTTTTTAACAATTCTATTTTAAGTATTTAAATAGAATTCTCTCTTATTTGATCCAATTAGTATAATTTGATGAGAAGGTGATAAGAAAAAAAATAACAAAAATTTGACGAGATTGTAACTGGGCCGTGGACGTCTAATGAAAGATAAAAATTATTACTTATAATTAAAGAGCCGAAAAAAAGTCTTTCGACTTTTGTCAATTTTGAGACTTTTCCAGAAACGTTTTTTGAGATTTTCAAAAAACGACTTTTTTGCCTGTCAGAGACTTTTTTTTGAATAAAACGACTTTTTTATAGACTTTTTTCAAATTTTTTTAATATAATATGCTTTTTTTTTTAATTTTGCATTTTGGGCCGAGGCCATTGAGTTTTTTCTTTTTTAAAATTTATTTATGGTATTTTTCGGCCATTTAGAACCGGTCCCTATTTATTTCAATTGATTTGTATCCAAATCAATTAATATATATAAGGTTTTCGGAGAAAAATACACCAGCGGTTGCTTTCCACATTAAAATAATTTATTTTGCAATGGCTTCTCATATTAAAATTTTATAATTTAAATACGCTACTATATTTAAAAAAATTTCAATTAATTTTTACTTTCTCTTATCTTAATATGCATATTAGGGTGGTCCTGATCCATAGAGGTCATATTTTTTCCATCGCCTTTGAACTTTGAGAATTTTCAAGATTTTCCTAAAACATTTGTATTCGTCCACCAGGGACTAAATTAATTTCAAATTCAATAAAACTAGAAATTTATTATTTAGAATCTTTTATTGCTTAAAATCACCTCAAATAATACATAATTAATAGAACGAATAGGGATAGATTGAATTGTTTCATCTGTCAAAGTTCCGCAGCATAAATCAATCAAATGTTCATATTTCTTTTTCATTTCATATTTATTTGTCAATCGTATTTTTCAGTTCGATTATATAAAATTATGTTTAACAAATATGGGAGTAGTTTAGTGTTTAGTCAAATCCGAATTGAGGTATTCATGAATATCAATATCTTATTCACTTTTACTTTTTTATATTATTTTGACAGCGACTTTTTAGAGAGTTTTTTTTTTTTTTTGCCAAAAACAGACTTTTTACCGACTATTTGACTTTTAAGGCGACTTTTTTCCGAAAATAAGAGACTTTTTTTCCGCTCTCTGCATATATTAAAAAAAATAAACGAGCTTTTTTTCAACTTTAGTTTTCTTGAAAAATAAATACAGAGATAAACTGAAGGTTTAGCTTAGTGCGATTTAAGACTAAAACTACGACTAATATCGAAAAATTAAAGGCGAATACAATTTTTTTGTTAATAAGTCAGGTTTTCTAAAAAATTATATCAAAAAGTTTTATTAATATTTTTCTAATCAATTGGTTTTATTTATAATAACAAAGAAAAAGAATAAAAACAGTATAATAAAGCAGCGGAGAAATCTGAACGCTTGATTAGAGCGGCGTTTCTCTAGTAGACTGAAATCAGCGATCTATCATAATTTAAATAAGCGAGTGCGTACTGTGGTCCAACAGTAGGGCGTGTTGAGCGTAAATCGACAAGATCCGTGGTGCAAATCCCGGCGGTAGCCTACATTTGTTCAGCTTATTTAAATTAATAAATACTTGGTTATATGTTTTTCATAATTACCTCATGGACCAACACATGATATATATAATTCTTTATTTATTAATTGCATAATTGAGTTAATTTCTCAAAAACGTCCATCTAGATCGCGCCTCAGCAGCGGAGAAATCTGAACGCTTGATTAGAGCGGCGTTTCTCTAGTAGACTGAAATCAGCGATCTATCATAATTTAAATAAGCGAGTGCGTACTGTGGTCCAACAGTAGGGCGTGTTGAGCGTAAATCGACAAGATCCGTGGTGCAAATCCCGGCGGTACCTACATTTTTCGCTTATTTAAATTAATAAATACTTGGTTATATGTTTTTCATAATTACCTCATGGACCAACACATGATATATATAATTCTTTATTTATTAATTGCATAATTGAGTTAATTTTCAAAAACGTCCATCTAGATCGCGCCTCAGCAGCGGAGAAATCTGAACGCTTGATTAGAGCGGCGTTTCTCTAGTAGACTGAAATCAGCGATCTATCATAATTTAAATAAGCGAGTGCGTACTGTGGTCCAACAGTAGGGCGTGTTGAGCGTAAATCGACAAGATCCGTGGTGCAAATCCCGGCGGTACCTACATTTTTCGCTTATTTAAATTAATAAATACTTGGTTATATGTTTTTCATAATTACCTCATGGACCAACACATGATATATATAATTCTTTATTTATTAATTGCATAATTGAGTTAATTTCTCAAAAACGTCCATCTAGATCGCGCCTCAGCAGCGGAGAAATCTGAACGCTTGATTAGAGCGGCGTTTCTCTAGTAGACTGAAATCAGCGATCTATCATAATTTAAATAAGCGAGTGCGTACTGTGGTCCAACAGTAGGGCGTGTTGAGCGTAAATCGACAAGATCCGTGGTGCAAATCCCGGCGGTACCTACATTTTTCGCTTATTTAAATTAATAAATACTTGGTTATATGTTTTTAGTATAATAATTTAACTGGTGCAATCATTATCCAAGATTCTACTCATTATACAGTATAGATAGATCTTTTTTAAGCTGCATTTTTTTTAATGCCAACGTAAATCTTGATGTCCCAAAAGAGAGTGGCGAGTGATTTTTTATGGCTGACTTTATTTTTCACGCCTGTCGCCTACTTTTAGAAACAAACGTCCCTACTTAGAAAAAGGATGACGCTGGTTGATAAACCATGAAAGGCTAGCTTAAAAAAATCAATTGACTTTTTTAAATATCCGTGATAACCTTTAAATTAAAAATTTGCAAAGTTTTAATAAATATTGGATTGATTATTTAAAAAAAAAAAAATCTTTGAGATAAAGGCCCTAGGGGTATAAGAATGGTGAAAATGCCCTGGAACATATTTCAATGATACATAGGGGATTTGTAGGTACTAATAAAATAATTAGATGCTGAAAGTTTCAGATCGCTATCTCAAATGGTTTTTGAGAAAAACCAAAATATGTAAAAATCAGAAAAACATTTTTTTCTCAGGAACGGCTGAATCGATTGATTTGAATTTTTGATATGTTTTGGGGTCTGATGGTACCTTCTAGGGAAAAATTCAAGACCTAGATCGGATCATGACATCCTTGAAAAAAATGGCATTTTTTGTTTAATTTTAATTTTTAACCATGATACAATTTTGGCACAAAAATGAAACAATTTTTTTGAAATCCTCATTCAATTTCCTGTAAGTTCATAAGTTCATAAATTCATAAAAAAAGGTACGCCATAGTAGAAAAAAATAAAAACCATTTATTACTCAAATATTGACTTTATATGTTTTGTGCTTTAATCTTGTTCTTTATTGCTTAAGCTTACACATATATTTTCATTTTATTCAAAATAACCAGTTTATATTCATAACATCAAAATTTTTTGCCTAAATCAAAAGTTAAAATTTTTAAATATCTATAATCATTAACTGTAATGCTATAAGATAGAAACAGTTTTTGATTAATGAATAATAAAAATAAAAACTAATATCAAAAAGATAAATCTTTCAACAATAAAAAATGCAGAATCACGTTTAATCCGTCTTCGTCACTGTCTTCTTCAATCACAGGTGAAACATTGTCTTTATCAAATAATTTGTTTCAGCGAGCCTCAGAATTTTGTCAAATATCTTCCGTATGACAAATAATAAACAATGGCAGCATCGTGAGAGCAACATCCATTTGTTCTAAGACCATTCGCACACTCACAGCTATGTCTTAATACGCCTTTAGGTCCATTAGCATTTTTTTTATATTCAATAAAACATCTATACACTTTGTTATTAATATGGCGAGAGTGTACTTGAGCTTTAAGTATGTTAGTATGGTCTTTTACATATTGGATAGTAATTTCAGGGGCTTATATAGAAATATTTTTAGGGGGGCCTGAACTTAAAAAAATTTTTTTTTAAGAAACTAAATTTTTTTTTCATACGAAATTTTTTGCGGAACATTTTTTCTTTTGCGGAACCAAAGTTATCCATCCTGCGAAAAAATTTGTTGCGCTGATGTCTGTATATCCTATATATGTATATGTGTTTGGGAAATTTCGGGGGGAGGGGTCCGGGCCCCCTCTGCCCCCCCCCTTATATACGCCCTGAGTAATTTATATAGTAGATTTATCTTTTTGATATTCGTTTTTATTTTTATTATTCATTAATCAAAAACTGTTTCTATCTTATAGCATTTTTTTTTTTTTTTTGAAAAAACATTCACACTTTTTTCTCATTCACACTCACACTCACACACACATTCACACTGTCTTTTCGGCAGCTCAGGCCATATAAGACATTTACGATAACCGTTATTTATGAATTTTTATATATATTAGGGTCCAGGCATTTTTATTTAAGCCATCTTATAGCATTACAGTTAATGATTATAGATATTTAAAAATTTTAACTTTTGATTTAGGCAAAAAATTTTGATGTTATGAATATAAACTGGTTATTTTGAATAAAATGAAAATATATGTGTAAGCTTAAGCAATAAAGAACAAGATTAAAGCACAAAACATATAAAGTCAATATTTGAGTAATAAATGGTTTTTATTTTTTTCTACTATGGCGTACCTTTTTTTATGAATTTATGAACTTATGAACTTACAGGAAATTGAATGAGGATTTCAAAAAAATTGTTTCATTTTTGTGCCAAAATTGTATCATGGTTTAAAATTAAAATTAAACAAAAAACGCCATTTTTTCAAGGATGTCATGATCCGATATAGGTCTTGATTTTTTCCCTAGAAGGTACCATCAGCCCCCAAAACATATCAAAAATTCAAATCAATCGATTCAGCCGTTCCTGAGAAAAATGTTTTTCTGATTTTTACATATTTTGGTTTTTCTCAAAAACCATTTGAGATAGCGATCTGAAACTTTCAGCATCTTATTATTTTATTAGTACCTACAAATCCCCTATGTATCATTGAAATATGTTCCAAGGGCATTTTCACCATTCTTATACCCCTAGGGCCTTTAACTAAAAAAAATTCATAGAAGTTGGGAAGGTGTCTTCAACTCTTTCTATTCATTATATAGTAGAGTTAGTTCTTTTTTAAGATCTTCATCTTTTTTTTTGAGAAACAATTTTGATTGATTTTTGAAATTTACATTCAATTCCCCTTTGGAAATAATTAGTCAATCTATTATTTTGATACCTATTCAGAATCTTGGGGGAATTTTTAATGGATATAGAATTGCTTAAAAAAAACTTTTCTTAAGAACTTAATTTATACTTAAATCACTCCCTGAAAAATTTCAACTCAATTTCTAAAAAATTTTAAAATCCTCACTCATAATAATCTTTCTAAGAAATTTCTTTGAAGAGTTTGTATAGTAAAAAAAAAATATTTTTATTTCAACCTTTTGGAAGAGGAATCTGGTATTTGAAATTTCGGAGACCGTTTTTTTTTTCCTGTAATTAATGTACACATATCCATTTCTCAGTGTCAGGGAGGGATTAAATTGCATTCCTTTACAATCGCCGCCTGGTATATAGGCAGCCATTTCTCGGTGTACCTATTGTGACTCAACATCCTGCTCTGGCCTGCATTATATAAAAATGTGTAATCAACTTTTAAATGAAAATTAATATAATTTTCGTTTTTTACAAGTTAATAAATCGCCTTTTATAACAATAATGTTTAAAAAAATCAAATTGACAACTTCAGGTTGATCACTAATAAATAATCGAGTTCCCTCACTTTTTTTTATTGATTGGTATGTTATAATAAATATTTTGTAAAGCAACGGTTTGTTATTTAAATAAAATTTAGTTATTATTATAAATATTTTAAAACAAGGTGAAAAATAAAATAATTAGGAATCTTATTATTAAAAAATTCATTCTCTTGCAATTAGATTCATTTGGACACGAAAGATTAAAGGAATTCTCATTAATTCTATTTAAAGAGAGGATAAGTGGCAAGAAAAAAAACATTTTTAAGGAAAATTATCTGATTTGGAAGTCAAATTAATGAATGAATTATAAAAATGAAAAAAAAGGTATATTTTTATTCAGATAGCATCTAAAAAAAAATTAATGTTTTGGATTTACGTATTTCTACTATCAAAATTAATATATTTTATACATGTGTGTTAAATGAATGGTGTGATTTTTAAGGCGGTTAAGTCAAAGGTGTATAGTTATAAACTTTTTTTTTGTGAAGTGAAGTTGTGATATTTTTAAAGGGACTGTTTTGTTTGAAATCCTTCGGAAGTCAAATCCTTTTATGGTTAATAATATTTAAAACAATTGCAAACATTTTTAATAAAAAAACCATCAAATCTTGTCCAAGAGATTATTTTTCTCCATCCTAGCAAAATCTTTCTTACATAGTTGGGTCACTTTCAAAAATCAATTATTTTTTAGATTCTTTTTAAAAGGTATATTCTCATTTTGTCATTGAAACCTTCTGACTCCATAGAAAAGATAGGAGAAATGGTTTCCATAGTAACAAAATATAAATTTTTTCCCATACTTATAAATTTTACTTTTTGAAATTCGAATGTACCGTACTGACGGAAACTAAATATATGTCGACAGTGTGATTTCGATTTCCGAAGGTAAGAGAAAGTTAGGTGCTGTGCGACCAACCACACCAGATTTTTTAAATCCCAATTCGATGTGTTGCGAAATGATTAATCCTGAGCAGAGTAATTATTGTGGTTATAAAATGCATGATAAAATAAAATTCTAATAATTTTGTTCATTAATTGTTTGTTTATGAATGATTGGAGTGTCAAATATTAATTACGAAATTAAAATGGTTCTTTGGGAGGCGTTATTTTTTTAGTATATTATCGGATCTGATATACCCATCAACGGTCAATAAATAGGGGCTAGATACTCATATGCCGAGAAAGATCTTAATAGTATAAAAAAGAATTAAACATTTTTTGTTTGGGGTTTTGCGGGTCTGCAGAAACTTCCTGTGTTGTTGGTGTGCCCCCTCTCCAAAATTTTCTCGTTGGTTGTTGGGCTCTCGTTTTGGAGAATTCTTTGTTGTTTTTTCTTTTAAATGTTTCTCTCTTTTCTTCCTTCTTGGCGTGTGGTTTGGTGGAGGGTGTGGTTAGGTTGTTGGAATTTATGGTTTTCGGTTTTCGGGGTTGTTGTTTTTTTTTTGAGGGGTGGGTTGTCGGGATATAGTGAGGAGGATATTTTTCCGGTTGTGGTTTCTGTTTCTTTGTCCCTGCTTTGGGTTTTTCAGGGAGGTCTTTGTGGTTCTTGGAAGGAACTTTTGGCCTTTTTATTTTTTTTGGATGGTTTGTTTGGGTCTGGCCCTTACAGAGTGTGGTTTTTTTGTCAGGAATAGCCCCTTTTCTTTTGGGGTTGTCAAGGTTTGCCTGGAAGGTTTAAAGCTTGTCTTTTTGATTTTGTCGACGCAAACTTAAATTCGTTCTTTCCACTCTGCCTCTGAAGGAGACTATTATGGTGGTTTTTAGGGGTCTTTTTTCGTTGAATTCTTTGTTGTGTGGGTTTGCTTGGAATTATATTTCTTTTCTGAAATAGGGTGTCCCTTGTGTCACCCTTGTCTATGAATAGCAAAGTTCGGAACATAGGAGACAAATTGTTTTTTTCCAAAACGCTTCACTATATCATTAGCTCTTTAAAATTATTTCTGTACTTTCTTTAGTATTATTTTAGGTTGTTCTTTATATGTTCTCTATTTAACTTTAAAAGTTTCCAATATACTTGGGTGTTTTCTTTCTTGTTTATAGATTCAATGAAGAGAAAATATGCCCTTTATCATTTGGAGATATCTTTTTGTTGGCATAATGAATGTATGGGTTTTATCGTTAGTATTATTTATATCAGTTTGTTTTTACTTACAGGAATGTTTTTAGAAATTTTATTTTGTGATCTTGAGATAATGAATTTGTTTTTCGTTTTGGTGTTGTTGAGGTTATTTTCAAATTCGTGTCTTCGTTGATATATTTAAAGCATTTTTATGGATAATGATAGATCTTCTTTGTAAAATTGAATGACAAAAAGGTTAGGGTCTCTATTGTGCCCTCTGATGATGTTTAGAGGGATTAGATTAGAGTGAGATTTTATATATAATAGGGGGTGAAAATGATTAATATTGTATTAATTATATAAAATTATTCTATTATTAGGTAAAATATATGAAAATTGGGGATTACCTAAAGTAAAAAATTTTTAGGACTCCCAATGGGCCCTGTATTGGGGTTAAAAGACTCAAAATCAGAGGGTGGGGGTATGGTCGTTAACGAATTTAATATTTTTATATATTTTGATTTTTATATACTGTTCATCTGATAATTAGGCCTATCAACTAAATAAAAGATGGTGGTGGTCTACTTTATTTTAATATGCAAATATTTTCCAAAGAGATATTCTTTAAATACTTGAGATTCAAAGAATTTTCTTAATTATGAGTACATAATTAATATTTAAATTAATTAAAAAAAAAGAATTCTACACCAACAATTCAGTCTTCTCCTTTTGTATAAATTTAAATTAAATATTTTCCTTTAAAAATTGGTCAGATTTTTTTTGCCTTCTTTTCAACCGTAATAATAGTTTGAAAAATCCCTTTCTTTATTACTTAAATTCAAATAGCGGAAAATCACTTTCTTTTTTTTTAAAGATGAAAATTTTTTTTTTTCATTTTGCATTGTTTACAATTATGTTTATATTATTGTGAATTAAGTTATATTTGAATTGAAATCGCTATAAAAAGACAAGTAATTTTAATTATATACCTAATAAATTAAAAATAAGTATCGATTCAAGCTAGAAACATTCGTACTTGCTCTAATTAACAAACATGTTAAGAATGATTTGTTACTTTTGTTGTTAAATGAATGGCAAAGTATTTTTATTTTGTTCACCGATGTTGGCAGACTTAGAGCTCGCATTCCAAAATCTCACTCGACTCTTTCCTGACAACAAAGAAAGACAATTTTTATTTTTATATTATTTTTTACTTAATTAATTTTCGAGAGAAGAAAAATTAAAAAATAAAATTATACTACGGCAACTCGCAGAAGTTTAAAGAAATTAAAAATTCCAACAATTTAATCACATATCTTAAAGTGATTTATTCACCATTCAATGTTTCACTTACAAAGGTAATAAGGGAGTCGAAAAACGTATTTAATTTTTAATAAATTACTGAAACTGAAGGTTTTTACATTTCTATACACTTTGATATATAATTTTTCAACTAGAACCTAAAACTGATTTAGTTTATCCAAGGCCTCCTTTATAAAGAAATTATAAAATACAAAACGACTGGGACATCCTAGCCGGTCTATAACATCATGAGACTCTCACCGGGTCTCTGCGTCTCTTGACCTGCTGCGCCCACAAAAATGCATTAATTTAATTCTGATTCCCCTAAATTCCAATACGTATCAAACAAGCAGGGCAATCATTTCTCCTATCATTCCTATGAAGTACAAGAGTAAAGTGTAATTCAAACAATTTTCAGGGCAAAATGAGAATATACATTTTAAAGAGAATCTAAAAAATAATTGATTTTTGAATTTTAATCAAAATCGTTAAAGCAAATAAAAAAAAATCGGAAAAAACTCAAAAAATACATCAGTAAAGTACTAGTAATCTTTGGCCGATTTTGTTCAAAAGCTTCGTGTCACTTCCCATTTGGGTACCGAACTTAAATATTAAATTTCAACTTTGTAGCTCTTTTGGTTCTTGGGATATTTTGTTCACAGACAGACCATATTGCGAAAACTACTTTTTTGAGGCATATACCGGTATAGAGGCAAGAGAAAGTAACTAAGAGAAACAACTAAGATTAAAGTTTCTTTATACGTAGTTTAAAAATTGGAATTTTCACCATTAGACTATTTTAACAAACCAATGACACTAAAAAACGTTCGTGCAACCATAAATTTACTTAACGTAAGGTTTAAAGGACAGAGAGCATTTAACAGTTCTCTAAATACATTCTTGCAACCCACCGTAAATCTAAATAAAAAAAGAAACTTTTCTTTTTATTTATTCGAATGGGTAACCATTGCCTTGATCGAAGCATTTGGATCTTTTTTGAAAATGAGAGAGCGAACTTTATGACTATTTATAATTTAGAAAAGGTAATGCAAATTAAATAAATAATTCAAACAGCCCCATCTCCTTTTGCTTTTGAAATGTCAGTCATATTGCGATATAGAATGGATGTTCCCGAATTTGACATCAGTTAATTAATCTCCATAGTTGTGTTATTTTACCTATGAACATTTATTTATAACTCATCATGAGAGAAATTTTTTATCCAATCAGATTTGTAGAATTTCTAAATTCAGATTATTATTAGTTTAGTTTGAGCCTAACTTAACGAGATGTGAATATTTAGTTAGTTTTGGAGGCATGGATTTGTACGTTTGATAAATCGGATTACACTGTTTTCATCAACTCGACCTAATTATCATTGTAATTAGCGGCCCTGGAGGTGCAATGATGCGAACTGTCACACATGTGCCATGTTAATCATTCCACCCTGTCTATATTTTCTATTCCTATTTCGCCTATTACACGTAGCTACTTATATTTTGTCGGTAATCATTAATTTAAATGCACTTCCGACGTTTGTCAAGAATGGACTGATAAATACTAAATTTATTTTTATTATCCTTAATTTAAAAATACTGTAATTAGTCATCCCCACAATTATAAATTTATTTAATTAACAGGATTTATTATATAATAGCATAACATTTAAATACATTAATAAACCATTTCTTTCATATTATCCATATTTTTGACTTTTTTCCATTATAATTGACATATAACGATATGAATTCAAAATTATGCGAGGCTTTTATAATTTGTATACTGTAGTTCTCAGATTCCTTCAACCTTTCGGTTTTTATTAAATCTTGATTTAATTTTCAAGTCAAATACAACCTCTTCTACCTTTTTCTAATCAATTTAAACAATTTCCGAGACAAATACAACCATTTTGAATAAAACCGAAATTTAAATTCTACAAAGACCTTAAATGCCCAAATTTTATAATGTTTAGATTTGTAGGGGACAAATTATTCAAAAAAGATAATACTATAATTATTTTCATACATTTATGATTCTCCATAGAGTGTATTAAAAATTTCAATTTTATTTTAACTGTGTTTTATTAATAAAATTAACAATAATTAAATTAAATTTTTCAGTTTTAATTGAGACCAATTGAGTCCCAGAAGTCCCCTATCTTTATTCCTACGCCCATCCATCAGTATCAAAATAAATTGGACAAACATGAAAACAGAGATTTTAAAACTTTTAAAACGAGCCCTTAGAAGTTTGAAACTTTTTTTTTATCTCACCTCCATTTTATAATTGAAATAAAATTCCATATTATAAAACCAATATAATATATAATCGATTTCTAGTATATTAATTTTAAAAAAATCTTATTGACTCAAAGAAAGAGGACACTTTCAGTTCCCTATTAGCCTAAATGCGTGTGGAATAGACTTTAGTCCAAATGTTGGCCATACATTAACAAATTGATATTACAAAAAAATATATTTTTTTAACACATTCTTCATTCTAAAACTTTATCTTATTAATTTAAACACTTTGTTTGGATTAATATACTAGTATATCTTTTTATTATTCGTATTACCTTATTATGTTAGGCAAAAATAAGAGAGAAATACTATCTTGATCCTTGTGGATTAAGGTCTTCTTTTTTCCCTTCCTTTTACACATTTACTTAGTGTTTTCATTCTCTCTCTCTTCTCTATTTTCTAAATAAAATTACAATTGAGATTAGAATCTATTCTTGAATAATTTGTCCAATTATATTATAATCGTAATCGTTATCATTGTTTTCTCTCAGAGTTTTTATATACAATTTTTAACGAATCTTTTTTTGAACTGAGATTGGAACATGAATTAAATCACAATACGGAAAAATGATGAGCATTCCCATTCTTCATAAAGATAAGCTATTTTCCCATAGACGATAACGAGGATAATCTTAATTTTATTTTTTAATTTTAAATAATATTGAATTAAGTTTTTACCCGATAGATTGATTCCAAAAAAATTCATGTAAAAAATATATACAATCATATAATTTTGATAACTGTTTTAACATTTAAACCCAAACAATTCATGTAAAAGGAGAATAATTTTCTATTTCCATTGGGGGAACAGAGAGAGTTTCTAGTAGCGTTGGTTGCCTATCTACAGGCGTATTTGAATTTTTTTGATTTGTTAATTAATTAGTTTAATTCGTTCATGGCTACTCAAAAATAATTTTATTTTATTTGAACTTAGTAAATTCAATTTTAATAATTTTTATTGTTTCCATTTTTGTTTCAGCAATTTGGCCCAATACTGGACGTGGAAATTATTTTTAACGAACGGGGATCAAAGGTAAGCATCTAGCAACCATTTTTCTGCTTTTTATTTATTTTATTTAATTTTAAGTTATAAAATAAAATTCATTAATAAATCATCATAAATAACAACATCAATTCTAAATCATTTTCTAAATTTTATTCATTTACAAAATTTATTTTTTAATTAAAGAGCTTTATCATTTATATGATAGACGGATTAAATATAAACCGACTTCAATTTTAATAAATAAAAATATTCGGAGATTGAAATCATCAGCATTTGATGGGTCACTCTCAGATCATTTTTTTGGCCATCAAATCCTGATTTCAATTTCCGGATATTTCTTATATATCCCAGAAAGACTTCAGATTAATCTTCTTTTTAGACCTGAGCTTCGGCGTTTTCTATAAATTATTCTAGTTTTACCTTTAAATAGTTGTGTAAAAACTGTTGACCTTTTCATTCCTCTCTTTGACTCTTGACTTTTGGTAACTTAAGATACAACCTGTGTACTATCAGAGACAAAGAGGTTGAGAACGACAAGCAATTCTTATGCAACAGATAAAGGTATTATTCACTATAATAAATAAACAGATACAATTAATAATTTATTTTAAAATGTGAAAATTTGAAAATTAAAGCCGGTTTAAATTGAATTCGCACACCTAATTAAATACGTAAAATTTATTATTCTAAAAAATTTAAATATTATTTACATAGAGGCACTTTCAAAACTAATTAATTTGTTTCAACCCATATCTTTGATTATAATTTTTAAATATTTCAAAATTAAATAAGTGTGCCTATATGAATTAAAAAATTTTATTTTATATAATAATAATAATAATAATAAAATACAATTTTAATTAAAAATTTATTTCAGATTTATTTTTCAGTTTTTTTTTTAATTTTTTTAAAGTACAATCCAGACGTGCAACAAATTTTTTTTGATTAAACATGTTTCATATTTTTTTGGCGTGATCATTAGATTATTTTTTTTTTTTTAAATAATTTCCGGTAAATAACTTGAATCGGCCAGTCCAGATTGTACTTTTCCTTGCTGGTCGCTGATGGTGAAACGTACAAAATTTTTAAATGGCGAACTTATTTATTTTATTTTTTTCTTAATTTCTTTCGGAATTTTTTTTTTTCTGTGTCGAGGCGCTTGGCCCGGGTCCGAAGGCGCCATCACGACCACAAGGCCTCACACTTAGCTTAGCATAGATTACATATTCAAATTTTTATTATATATACTAAACTTTAAAAATAAAATAAAATAAAAAAAAAAAAAAAAAACGTCACTCCATCCAAAAATCCATATAAGAAACGATTTTTAATTAATTCTTTATTTTTCTGACTCTTGATTGTTGCTTATTTTGGCGCTTTTCTTGTGACGTATACAAATATATATATATATTATTATTATTATTCATTTTACTGTTGGCACCATTTTTTGAAAGACTCGTGTTTTTTTGGATTGTAATTTCTGCAGTGAACGATTCGTAGTGATATATATATATTTATATATCTCTCTTGATCACGTGAAGCTAGTGGTGCCACCACCCGCCACCACAGACCTAGATGTGACTTGATAATGCCAGGCTGTAGATTCATTAATATATTATTATATACCGCATGTCACAAATGCCATTCAAAGTGCCCAAAACTTATTTTTCTTTGTTGGCTCGTTTGAGTTTTTTGTGGGGCTCGCGGCGAGCAGTAGGGGCAGAATCGATCGAAACCCTCCATCCCTATTTCTCTCTCTATCTCACCAAAAAAAAAAAATTCCAAGTTTTACATCATCTAAATTGAGTTTTATTTATATATATACATATATTGAAATATTATTATTTATTTAAAATATAAATTACCTTTTCTACTATATAAAACTCTACCTGGTGTTGTAAAATAAATCAGGCTGTTGAAATTGAATTTCATTAGAGATGAAGTTAAGATGAGTAAAACAACGAAATTTGATTGTTTAATGAAACTGTGAAACTTTTCAAATCTATAATATAGGGTTGTAGTAAATATATTAGTTTCAAAGTTATTTATCAATATTTTCAATTTCTCATTTTGTTCAATGTTTTTTTTTTCTATCATTTTTGGCAAAAAAAATTTGTTTATTAGGAATTTTCGTATGATGATATTCTCGCAATTTTGATATTTACTAATTGGCGCTTAGAACTTTTGAATTAATATTCTTACTCCTTTTCAATTTGGTGCGGAAGACCAAATACAAAAACGATGTTCCCACTAACAAATTGAGAAACTGGTTGGAATATATCTTACCACCCTATATTTACACATCGATTTTCTTAAAGGGGAAAAAAGACAGGCCACCATATTTATTTATTTTATAAATATTTCCAGTCACGCATTTCATCCTTAGAGTAAAATAGACTACAAAAGTTTTTTCGGACTTACCAACATCTTAGAACTTATAAGATTTTTAATTAATATCAAAATTCCTTCAGAATTCTTTTAAACTACAGTTGAACCATTTATGTATTTTTTAAAGCCTATCTGAAGCCATTTAAATTCGGTCCATATTTATTTAAACAAATTAGTAACCATTCTAACGTGAGACGTCTAAAATTGTATCATAAATAACTTGGAAACTTTTAAATGTAGTTTTTTTTAATATACTAATTTCATTATAATTTATCTTTGATTATTAATTTTTTTTTTATCTAGTTTGAAAATACAAAAAGAATTTGTGTTATGAAAATGTTAAATTTTTAAAAAATACAGTAAGCTTATAAAAATGGAAAAAAAATATATTAATATATCAAATTTTAATTAAAATAATTTAGAGCAGTAGTTCCCAACCTTTTTTGATGTGCGGGCCACTTTTTCCGTAAAAAAAAACTCTGAGGCCCAGTGTATATACCATATATAATTTTTAGGAACCGACGGAATATTCGGTTACAGTTTCGGCCAAAAATCCTGGTTTCGGCCTTCTAGCCGAAACTGTATTTGAAAAGATGGGATGAGGCCTCGCTCATTGATATGAATTGTGTATAAGAAATACAAGTTTCGGTTTCGGTTATGGTTTCGGCTGAAAATCTTGTTTCGGTTGGACCCTAATAATTTTATATAAATACTATATAATTTTTATCTTTTCTTAGACGTCCGCGGCCCAGTTCCAATCAGTCCGCGGCCCACGGGTTGGGAACCGCTGATTTAGAGGATAGATTTTTTTTTTAATATCTGAATTGTATTGTCCAATGACGTCCACAGTCTCTTGAGGAGCTAAAGCAAGTAGGTTCTTAACGCCATCTCTTGACAATGACGAATTGGTTCCTTTGTGGTAAGCGAACCACTTCTCCTTGAACACGAGGCGAGACCTCTATCTCTATATTTGGTTTATACTAATAGCGAATTGTCTGTCTGAATTGTCGCCACGGTAATTTAAGTACTTCACTTTGCTAGAGTATCTTTTATATACTTATAGGAGGAAAATAGAAAAAAATACAGCATCATAAAAAGGGGGGGGGACACCCTGCCCAATTTTTGAGGAAGGTACTGTTTCGAGTAGGATGATTCGATTATTCAAAGTTTATTATGATTGAGAAGGATCTTCACCAAAGCTTAATATCTTCTTCGGGCCATAGTCTTATATTATTCAAAAAGCAAAAAAAAAATATACCCATATTTGACCGATCAAAAGGGGGGGGGTGCATAGCTATTATGTTTTAAATATATTTTTTTAATAAATATAGGGGCTGAATATCCGGCTGGTCTTTTTCTCCTTTGATATTCAATATTCCCCAGCTTACCAATCAATCCTTTCTCTATATCTTAATCTCATTATATCTATTCTTTGTATTTATGAAAAATAATATTTGAATTGAGTATCTATATGTCTATCAAAAATTTAAATTTGTATTTAGATGGGATACCATGCTCGCAAATTTTGATCTTTATTTTTGTTTCCCTCATCAGATCATCTTCTTCTCTTTTGAAATATGCAAAGCATGCATTTCTCCCTCCCCCATTTTTCACTTTTTATATAACGATGGGCATTTGGGGATGAAGGAGAGTTAGTTCTAGGCCCTTTCTTAGTAGATTCCCCCTTCTCCCGGTGAAGAAGCAAGCTGAAAGGGGTCCCTGAATTGTGTCGAGTGCCCCTCTTTTTTTTAACGCCCCCACAGCCGCCGCCCGTCCGCAGGCGCCCCAATTCACAATTTCTCACTTTTTTTTATCTTATTTATATCTACTCTTTGAACTTTTCTCTCTCTTTACACCCTCAATCCTTATCTTTTTCCAAGTGGCCATTTTTTTTCCACCCCAAAAAATTTTTTCCCCAATCCTCGGTGCGCTCGACAGTTTTCCGTGGCCGTCTCTCTCACTCGCTTTTGAACTGCATCCATTCTCTGTTGCGTTGCCTTATTTATTATAGAATTTGTTGTTTTTGTTGAATTAATCGCAATCGGTCTTCTTGAAGCACGTATGGTGAGCCACAGCAATATTATATCAATATACTGTCTTCTCTTCATTAACCGTGAATGAATGCTCTTTTTATATGCTGTAGGATGCTCAATTTTTTCGAAAATTTTTTGAGGACGGAAAAAACAAAATTTTTTTTAATTAATTTTTTTTTTAAATTTTGGTGGGAAAACTGTCGACATTCCAAGTGGTAAATAGCCCTGCATACATGAACAGCTGCTGTCGTCCCGCCTTTGGGTCGAAAAGCGTTTTTCTCATTCGCTCCCAGGCTTTTTTTGTTAATCCTTGGGCCTTTTTTGCCAGTTGCTGATGATGATGAGGGAATTAGTTTTTTTTTTAATCTCATTTTTAAGAGATCGCCAACATCAAAATTTCTCATCTCGAATGCATCCCCCACCCTCCCATCTAAAATGCCTGACATTTTCACTCACCTAGAAATTTTAACAAATTTATTCACTAGATTGTTTTAATTATAATTATTTTATGAAAGTGCTTTCACTTGTAGAGCCAACAAAAAAAATTTAAAAATTTATTTCCATTTACATATCTAATAACAATAAATTAAAATGGCTTAAAAAATTCATAAACGGAAAAATAAAAATAAAATAATGCATGCTAAATAAAAGATAAAATGATAAAGCTTTATAGACCGGGCGCTGGAGGTAGTTGAGTATGCGAAATGTGAGGACCGAATTCTGTCAATGGATTTGGGCTGAGAATAGCTCCAAGAATAAAGGAATCGTGATCTTGCAGAGCCAATTTTTTTTACCCCCACTCCTTTTATTTTTATAGGAAATCAATGGAATACGAGCTAAGATAATGTGAAGACTTGCAATTATAGTAAAATTCTTATACTTAAAACCTCAAACAATGAAAAAACTATCTTGTCAGCAACTGCGGTGATCCTCTATAGTCCCCTGAAAAGTACTATCTTGTCGCCAGCTGCGGTGGTCCCCTCTAGCCCCTTCACCTCCTTTCTCTCCCTTTATTTCAAATTCAAATATACGGCCTAAAAACAACCGCAGCTGGCCGCAAGATAGTACTTTTCAGGGGACTATAGAGGATCACCGCAGTTGCTGACAAGATAGTTTTTTCATTGTCTGAGGTTTTAAGTATTAGAATTTGACCATAATTGCAGGTCTTCACAATATCTTAGCACGTATTCCATTGATTTCCTATACAAATAAGAGGAGTGGAGGGTACAAAAAATTGGATCAAATATTGACCGGATCCTTTTATTCTTGGAGCTATTCTCACCCCAAATCCATTGACAGAATTCGGTCCTCACATTTTGCATACTCAACTACCTCCAACGCCTGGACTATTAAACAATATTTTTTTTATTAGGTGATTTTCTAAAAATCCAAAAATCCTTTTTAAATGGGATCGGTTAAAAATTAATATTTTATTATTCATCGACTTCCCAAATAAAGTCGTGTAAATATTTTATGTTTTATTGATTCGATAATAGATTGGAAAGTCTTGTTTCGTAACAAATTTTATATCAATTTCATGAAAATGTGTCTTACCAAAAATAAAATTCATAAAAGAATCTTGTATTGTAGAGAAGTTCTACTCAAAATTCACTTTGAAATCACGAAAAATGTTTAAATAATTTTCACTGAATAGACAGACCATCAATTTTTAACTAACTGTGTATTCGAGGTAGTTGATATCACTTTAAAATTTGTTTAAATTTTATTCTTTTTTAAAAGAATTGCTATTATTTTGTCAATCAAAAATTGTTAGGTGTAAGTTTCCTGGGTCATAACATGCATTCACTCTTAAAATTAACTTTGCCCCCAACTCGAACAGGGCTGTCCTAGAATAGTCTACTCTTTTTGGAAATTTTTTTTATTTTAAACAGTAGCATCATTTCAAATTTTTCTTGGGAGGGGGGCAAACTTTTTAAAATTTATTTACGAATAGGTATCCCAAATTTGGCCAAAAGATATTTAATTTAGATTAATTTAAAATTTTTTAAAAATCAGAACCCTGAGGGGTGGGGGCATTTGTCGACCATGGGGGGCATGGGGTCCCAAATGATGCCTCTGATTTTAAATATAAATTTTAGCTAACAACACCCTGAACAGTCCAGAAATATTTTTCGAAATTCAAACGTGAAAATTAAAGTTTTTTCCTTTCCTATTTTAAAAAAATAAAATATCTTTTGACAAACAATTCAAGGGTGATGCTTTTGAGATGAAAATTTATTTTAATGTCAAATGTAGTAATTAGTAAAAATTTTAAAACATGATTATTGTTGGTCTTAAAAGGTTACAAGGTTATTATTTATTTATTATTAATACTGCATTGCAGACTTATTGTATGAGCGTTTGGCATTTTTTTTAAATTTATTCTATAAAATTTTTCTTCACCGACTGAGCAGTTGGTGATGCTGCAAGAGCTGTTCTCTTTTTTTAAATAATCCGTCGCTCTAATTAATAAATATTAACGCAATATTTAATAAAATTAAAAAACGAAATTACCAACGACATTATTTGACGTCACCAAAAAAAAAAAAAAAAATAACTTGTAGAGTTAGCTGTCATAGAAGTCTGTCTCTTATCCATCTTGATTTAGAGTGATGCGTGTGTTTACGGAATGCCCTTTAGTTGGCCCTCTAATTGTGCGCCTGACTTAAAATAACTTAACTACTTACTATACTACCTTTGGGTGCGCACTAGTCTTATTTTTACTATTTGTTCATTGTAAATAGTAAGTGACGTCATGAGTTTTCTCAGCATCCCGCCCCAAAACCTGTGGCTTTTTTTATTCACAAGCTTTAGTTTTTTAGTATGTATTAAATTAACGCCAAAAACACCAAACCTAAACAAATTTTTAATATTTCTCTCTTGATCTCTAATTTATCCTGAAAACATGACAAATTCTCGCTGGCTTTAGGCATGGAATGTTAAAAAAAAATCACAATAGAATGAAATAAATTATTTGGAGTCACTAAAATTAATAATTTCCTCTAAGTGTTTTTATATAAAGAAATAAAATCTTAAAGCACTAGAGATATTTAATTGAAAAAAATATATGGGCTTGTGCAAATTACTTCGCGATTTAAATATTCTCTCTATTTATTTTATATTGTATAACTTGGACTTGTAAAATAATTTCTCCCTCGGGACCGGATCAAGAATTTTATGCTTCGCCACTAAACCTTTTATGAATATTTCTTTAATAATAATTTTATCTAGAAAGGACAGTTTGAAAAAAAAAAATACGAGACGAAATTTTAATGTTTTATTTAAACAATAAAATACCAAACTCAGTTTGAATTTTTTTTTTTTTTAAGAATTTATTTTTAAAAAAAATTTGAAAAGGTCACGATTTCGAACATTGACCGCGCGCACAAATTTGTTTATTCAGTTTATAGAAATAGACATCAAGACAAACTTAAAGTAACCCGCTTATAAACAAAAAGTGAACATAAACAAAACGTTTGACTTGTATGTATGTTCATTGGACTGGGATTTATTTATAGAAAATAGTTTGGTATTTATCGGGTTGGAGTTCGACCCTCCGAAAAGTCCAGAACACGCGCCGCGTTCACGAATGCGCCCTCCTTGCTCTGCTCCAAAGCCCCCAGCCGCCCCCCTAGCCACGCCCTGCCACCCCCAACCAAAACCCTCAGCCCTGAACAGGTCGCCGGGGTCGCCTGGGCACGCAGCCTCACGGCTTTCTTTCACCACCATTTTGTTTTCATTTCTTTTTTCCTATTCCTTAGATAATTTTTAATCCATTTTCTAACTGATCCTCGGGACTGCCCTAAGCGCCCCCGGTACAGAAATACCTCTATTAATTGGAAATTTCTGGGATTAAATACAGCCTAAGCCTTGATAATTCAGGTGAGCTGGCCTAGAAATTTTATTATCTCATTAATTGGGGTATTGCTGTATTTTGAAAAATATCCCCCGCCGATCAATAAACTCCCCGCCCCCTTTTTTTTTGAAAACTAATTAATTGTGAACCAATGATATTATTCTCAATATCTCATGTTTTGTGACTGCAATGTGGCACCGTGGTTTACTCTCTTTATCTGTCGAGCCATCATTTTTAAAAATACCAAATACTGAATCGCTGTACTTGTGTAAAAACTTTTTGCGTTGCATCCTTATTAGTGCATTGGCCCAATCAAGAAAAAAAATAATAATAAAATTATTTCTGAATTGAAGTCAGGAACACAAAAAAAAAACATGTGTCATTATATTCTTAATATATATAAAAAAATATTTTAATTTTAAACATGGACACCGGCCTAATTTCTAGTAGAATCCACTTCCACTTTTTCTTTTTTTTTTTCTTTTGTATTTTAATTCTATTTTAATATTAATCCTTATATGTTTGATTTTTTTTTTATATTGGCCTCAAATTTAATATAACGCAGTTACCTGCATAGTTACTTGTATCCTAAGTTACAACAGGACAACATTTCGATCTCCCTAATTTATCCTATCCAGCCTGCGTATCTAGTCACGTTTGTGCCGGTGTCCTTGTAATTAATAATCACAGACAAATATATTATGCATACATGTTACAAATTTTTTGTTGCACGTTGTTACATATATATATTATATATTTTTTATGCGCCGCCAGTTTTGATTATAATGCATGTTTTGTTTGCATGCAGGGATTCGGTTTTGTAACATTCGCAAATAGCGCTGACGCGGACCGCGCTAGGGAGCGTCTACACGGCACCGTGGTTGAGGGAAGAAAAATTGAGGTGTGCATGGCCCAAAGTTTTACCTAGACTGTGACTGGTAGCACTCATATAACAACACACACTAGTAACTTTCTCTCTCTATCTATCTTTCTCTCTCTCTCTCTCTCTTATCTATTTTTCATATCCCCTTCCCGAATTTCTTTTTCCTTGATCCCTATCACAATTTCGTACGCTGCACCCTCCAATTTATTCCTTGATTGAAGAAGAAATTGCCCCCCTTGAAGAAAAGGGGGCGGCGCACAGCCTAGGGCCCCATAAGCCCATCCATCTCACATTGGTATGATCATCTCATTCATTTTTTTTATTCATCATCTTAATTATAATTTTTTTTTTTTTTTTAAATTTTGAACTCTAGTGTAATATAGTCCTTGTATGCGTGTGTCTCTGTCTGCGAATGCTCTTTTTCTATAAATCCTATTTTCCTCCTGATCCTGTGCGCTGTGGGCCGCCCCTCTCCTTACAAGTCTTTTTTCCCCCGGGTAAAAAAAAGACTTGATCCATTCCAATTCCTTAAAAAAAACGACAAAAAAGAAAAAAAATCAGCAGCGAATTTTCAAATCAAAGCAAAGGAATGTCAAAAGATGAGAGGCTCTGTGGTAGAGTTTAGCTAAGTACAGTACTCTAGTGCTTGTTTTGCTCGGTGTTTGTTACGCGGGTGTCTGTGTGTGACACATGCAAAAAATTAATACCACGCCTTTTTTTTTTTTTTTTGAAAAACACAAACACATTTATAAATATTTATTTATTTACATAGGCTTGTTTTCTATGCTTTTGTTTTTATTTTTTCTCTCTTCATTTTTTTTTTTTTTTTTCAAGTAAAACCTACTACTGCCAACTCCATTTGACATTACTTTGCACAAAAAAAATTAGTTTATAAGATTTTAGTAAATAAGTATTTTTTTTTTTTAATTTTAAGTAATATATTGATATTTGGACGAATTCATATGTTACGAACTCGTCCAATTATCTTTATTATTTAGTTTATAAGTTTTAACTATTTTCTTAAAGAACAGCAAATCAACCTGTTTATTCTACCTTTACTCTAGACGGCCAATATATATAAAAAGTGCCGATGAAAAGTTGTTAAACGGTTAACGCGCGGCCCCCGATACAGGTAAGACGGTACTGACTGCAAGGTACATATAGCCTATGAATAATCAAATAATCATAATAATAATAATGTGAATCTTGTTACCTTGAGATGACGGACGGACTGACACTAAAAAAATATATATACACTACACGCCGGTTTGTGGGGATCGCGCTTCTCCAACATAGCACTAGAATTACTCTTAAAATAGTCCTTAATTGTAATAATTAAGTCTAAGTAATTGCTACATTATTTATATAATTAAAACCATTCTCTCTCTCTATCTCTATCTATCTATCTATTTCTTCAAAATTTATTTATTTTTTTATTTAAAAATTTTTTTTTTACTAAATTTTATTGGGGGTTAGTTGCGTGGTTTCCACAACTGGCAGACACATTCTCTTTGCTTTGTAGAGATACTATTGTTAAATAACAGTTATTCTCAAAATAATGGATGTACTAGATTGAACATGTAAAAAGTGCAATTTTGCGCAGTCGTTGCCGCTTGTGGGTGTGTGAGGGAGAATGGCTTTTATATTGAAGATTCAAAGCTCAGCTTATCTCTACCGACATGTTGTTTGTCCTCGCTTGATTATTGATGGGGTCTCTACAGCTGTTTGCCCGCCCTTTAATATCTCTTTTCTGTATGTAGCCCTCCTCTCGAGGCACACACAAACACACACACATGTGAATAATTTACTAATTGTCAGGGATTTCTGGGTGTTTTCTTCTTTGCCTCGATTAATTAATTGTTTTTGTGATGATATGATAATGATAAAATAAATAAAACAAAAATTCTATCTCTCTTTCTAACTACTGAGATTTTATATATATATAAAAAAAAAAGAATTGCGAGGAATTGACGATTACATCAATTAACGGTGATGATGATTTTCGGCGAATATTAGTAACGTCAATACTTCGCACTGTAGACGCCCTCAGATAATCTCGGGTAGTGGTAAATGGAGCTTGATATTTTTTGCACAAAGAGTAATCACGTTGTTTCTTGTAGATTGCAGAATTTTGTACTGCTTGAACTGTGCATATTTATACTATTATTATTATAAAATACAAAACTACCCAAGACGACAAAGTTAATTCACAAATTCAGAGCCAAAAAAAAAGAAACTGTTGTTGGTTCTTTTGTTTAAAACTAAAATACAAGTAACTGATTGATGGGTTTTGCATTCTAGCATATTGCAACCTGATTATTTCTATTTATTTTCTGGCATTGGCAATGCAATTTTTGATGGTTGCTAATGCCTTGGTGGTCCCCGTACTATCAAACAGATTTGCCTTTTATAATAACAACATTCCGTAATTTTGTATTCAATTTTTTTGTTTCTTTTTATAATTTTATATATAACAAAATTTTGATTGCATTTCTTTGGTCTTGGCTTTTATATTAGGCGCCATGTTTGACGGAAACGAGCCTGACTGTAGTAGTGTAGTTTGAATAATAATAATGATTAATAATAATTAATTAATAATACTCGGAATGCGTTCCATTTTGGATCGGAATGGACCAGATATGCCGCGTGGCTTTTTTTCTCGTTTGCGGGCGCAGTGACCCTCACCTTCCATCCCGGATGCTGCCTTGTTTGTTTCCGTCAACTTTAGCGCCCTACGGGCCCTTCTTCTTCCATGTCGTGAATCTGTTTGTGCGCCTGAACGGGGAGACCCTAGGCTGTGTTCACCTGAGCACCCGTGCATGATCCATGGACATTATCCATTTCTATTTCTTAGTAATAGGTTTATTACAACTATCATCTATGTATATTTTATCGTCATAAATGACAAGAATTTGTTAATTCTTAAGTTTTTTAGCACCTTCAGTGCAAAACAAACTTTCTTCTTTTTTTTTTAATTTTTTTTTTTTAATTTAAATTTCCTTACACATTTCTATATAATAAGATATTTTGTTTTAGAAGAATATCGACTAATCGACCCCTCTTGACGTTCCTTAGGTTAACAATGCGACCGCCCGAGTGCAGACCAAGAAACCTCCAACAGTGCCAAACGGTGAGGATCATTTTATTATATAAAATTTCTTAAAAAAATATTTTTTTTTTAAGAGAATATTTTCGCGCGCCGAATTATTTAATTGTTGCCTACAATTGGTTTTGGGCTTCACTAATATAAAATTTCAGAAAATTGCCGTAATAACTAGGTTGCTGGTAAAAAGCTATTATACTTAATAATATTACAGAGTTTTACAATAAATAGGCCAGAGCATGCATTTTTTTTTTAAATTATTTTTTGTGTAAAAGTAGAATTCGATATAGATTTTGGAGATTTGTTTTTATAGCCTTCTAGCTTGTAATTCAATTGATTAAATGAAATATAAATTTGAATTCATATTCATTACTTCGATGAAACCGAAAAAAAAATTCTAATTAAATTAATAATTTCATTAGAAGACCTCTCGACATCCAACAACTTGATCCATTTTAATATTAAATTGGAATCCTTTACTAACGTATCTTTTTTTTCTTTGATTAAATTAGATGATGAGGGTGATTAAGAAAAGGATTTTTAATCATCCTATTTTTTTGTTGTTCAATTGAGATTACTATTGTTATCAATTATAAATCCGATTTGTCAGTAAGTATTAAATGTTTTGTTTATGTCAAGAAACTTAACGCTACAGAAGCCTACGGGCTTGGTCTAGTTTAAGCGTGCCTACCTTCTATACCGAATGTCGCGGGTTCGGACCCCAGGCAGTCCGATGATTTTATTTATTTTATTTGGATACCAAATGGCTTAAATATAAATGCCTAGACACCCAATAGATATTATAAATAATAACGGTTATCGTCAGTCTTAAATGGCCTCTAAGTTGCCGAAAAGACTGTGTGTATGAGTGTGAGTGCGATTGAGAAAAAAGTGTGTTAAAAAAAAAAAAACGCTACAGAACAAGACGTTTTATTTTAACCTTGGAATTGTTTGATCAAAACGGAGAATTTTTATGTTTTGTCCGATAATAGAAATTACAACAAAAAAACAATACAATTATAATGCAAAAACAATTTTTGAAACAAGGAATAAATTAACTCCTAATTATATAATTATGGTTTGGGGATTTGAAAATTTTATTAATGGAAGGCCCCCCCCCCCGGTCTTTAAAATCTGGTATGATATTCCTTACGAACCTGTAGAGTTCTTTTTTATAGAACTGAAATTCCTCAACCACGCTGATTTTTCGGCAAGGATATAGGAGGAGAAAAATAAAAACACAAAGTTTATATTTTTTTCCAAATGAGTTTAATTCCTATTATTTCGAAGGTACTTCAGAGGAAGCTGAAACAATCATAATGTGAATTTTTACAATAGCTTAACATAAGGGGCATTGTTGTGCCTCATTTTACACTCTGCTAACATTACAATAACAGCAATACAATATTTGCAATATTTGGAGCATTGACTGACTTGCTGAACCTGTATCAGTAGGAATGATTTAAAGAAATCCAACAGTTTCTCCGTTTGGATAAAACCTTTTTCATACTACAGTATTTCGCAACATAAACAAAACCATTCACTATATAACAAATCTGATTTATAATAGATAACAAAACCAACACTTAACTGAACAATAAAAAGTTCAAAACAGAATTTTCATCAAATTTTGTTGGATCTCGGGAGAATCTAATCTCAGGGCCATTTAGTGAGAAGTGTCTGTTCTTGTGTGTATCTTAGGAGTAGATTATGTGAGAACGTTGTTGTGACACTCGCTTTGTGTTGTCCCCTCTTCTTTAGTATTTCTGGCTAGGAACGGAACCGTACCAACACTCGGTGAGAGGCAGAAATCTTTGTCCTTCTCTCTCTCTCTCTCTTTCTTTGTCTTCTTCTATCTATTAATTGGCGGCGATATTCCAAGCTTTTGAAAATAATTTCCAAATTGTTAAATTTCAAAAAAAAAAAAGCAAACATTGATTTTCGATATTTCTTCTGACTTGGAGATTCACCGCCGGCTAGTCATGTGTCGCTCAATGTTGTTTGTTTTTGTTTGCCAATTCTTTTGGTTTCGTATTACCCCTTTATGTCCTTTTCACCCTCTGCGTGATGCTGAGCACTAGGACCGTAAATGGTCGACCTGGCACCTATTTTCTTTCATAAATAATTTTCATAAACATATTTACTCCTCTCTCTGAACTTCTAGTAGTTAATAAACTCTCTTATCTATAAATTTTTAAACACGAAACTTATTTTCAAAAATAACTAAAAAAAAAAAAAGTCCCTAAGATGAAGTTTTTAATTTGTTGCATGATGAAAAGAAATAACTATTTTGTTGGTAGCAAAACTGGGGAATATTGTTTCGTTGAGAATATACAGTAAGGCTGAAAAACTTTGAACCTATACGAGGAATTCTTTAAAAACTTTCTTTTCATATTTTTTTTTTTTTTTTTTTCATTAACAAAATAAGTAATTCTTGTTTTTTTTTTTTTTTTTAGATCAAATTTCCTCCTTGCTTTTTAAGACTTGAAAATTATTTAGGGTATAAAAAAAAATTTAATAACAAAAAAAGGGGTTCCTATAAAAAAAAGTTGATTAAAAGGAAAGAAAAAAAAAATTCCGACCAAAAACTGATATTAAATTCCTTCTTTATGCTCTACATGAAAATTGCCTTGAATTTTAATACTTTTACAATAAATGCTCGTCTAAATTAATGTTTATTATAAATAGAATAGGATGTTCTTCATAAATAGTTATTAGAATATTTCAATGGGCACTGTTCTAGAACATATAGTCGGTTTGAATTTTTTTTTTTTTATCTTTATATTCATCCTTGGCCTTGGTTCAGAGCACAAAAAAATAATGGGTGAGTGACCAGATGTTAAAGGATATCTTACCTAATCTTTTATTTAAATCGTATATAAAAAATTATTTTCTTTAAACATTTACAAACCCATTTAAAAAATGAAAAAATTTTAAAGTAAATTTTTTTAGGACTATTTTTCTTAAAGCACTGGTTGCAAAAGATGTCCCCCCCCCCAAGAGTTTTATAAAACGTAGAGATTACACCACCAGAAAGTGGGCTATTACTATTTTCTTATGCTCCCTAAAATAACTCAATAATAAAAATTTTTCTTCCACCTTTGTCCAATGCACGTTGGAGTTCTGGTTGCCTAGCTCAAGGCGTGCTCCTAGGTGGATAGAGAGGAAGAGAGCATTTATCGGCAATTAAACAACTAAATATGGGCGATAAACAGTAAATACTAAATAAAATGACATCTCATGCATATTAACTTTTTTTTTGATAGTTTTAATAACTTCAAATTCAAAAGATGGGCGTGAAGGAAAATTTTATTATGAAACTTCCCCCAAAAACGAAAAGTTATTTTATATTATTCAAATTATTTTGAAGTTTTGTATTATTTATATGTAATTAATTGTCGGTCCCTTAAAACTCTAATAACCATCTAACCTTTTTTTTTGTATCCCAATAACCACTTCAACTTAATTCTTTTTTCATCAAAAATTTCGCTGAAAAAGTAAATTTTATCAATGCTTAAAAAAATTAAGATTAGGATTAGTAATGAATTAAAGAAGCAAATTCCTTTTATTTCCTGCTTCTATTTGGCTCATTTACAAAAATGTCAGCTTAAATGGGAAGATGCGTAAAAAAAAATAAAAATAAATAAAACTGGTCAGACTGGATTGCAAATTTTAAAACTTGACCTGCATTCAACATGTCACTCAGTCACGCGAAAAAAGAATTAGAATTTCATCTATCTCCCGTTTGAATTTGTCTTTTTTTTAAAAATACTTTGTTGTTTATAAATTGTTTTCCCCTCCATTTTTTTTTAAAGTGTTTAAATTCAAAAAGTATTTGCTCAGACCTTAAATTTTTAAGCACTCTTTGTTCAAAAAAAAAAAAAAAACTTCATCTGACCTTTGAATTAAAGTTTTGCAAAACTTTCCTTAAAAAAAATCTAAAAATTATATTTCTATAATGAATCTAAAAGTTTTAAAGTAATAAAGAATATTTTTTTGAGCATTAATTATTATTAAATTATGAATTAAATAAGTTCTTTGAAATTAAATTTTTTTTTTAGACGAATTCAAAATTTTATTATATGGTAATTTATAGGTAGTCGAGTAAAACTTAAGATTGGGTATGATCCGCTCTTCAAACAAATTTATCTACGTGATACTTTTCAGCAGAGGCAAATGGTATAAATAAAATCTGAGCCAAATGCCCGATTCGAAATTATTTATTTATTTATCTAGGTGATTTTAAAAAGATTAGTAGACTCATTTTTTTGTTTGTATATTTTTCCCACTTTATTTTTTTATTATTAAATAATTCTTATCTCTCTCTCCTTGCAAATAAAAGCGGAACATCGCTGAGTCTCGTGTTGCCTGATTCGTAGGCGTTTCGGCAATTTCTTCTAAATAACACTAACAACTTGATACTTGTTGCTTCTAAGTGATAAAGATGAATAAATAAACTCATAACTTTTTTTTTGCTCGTTCTTGTTTTAAAATACTTTAGTTAAGAGGAAATTTTTTTTCTCTGTTTTTCCTTTCAGAGAAATGAATTTTTTATTCATTTTAAGATAGACGGACATTTTTAACATGTGTGTTAAATTGAAATTTAACAAGATAGAAATTGACATATGGAGCATTTTTTAAAAATAAATAACATTTTCATTATCTTTTTTATTTAAAAAAATAAAATAAAATCTACATTTCTTGGAAAATAATTTTATCTAACCAAAAGGCATCGTCTAAATTCAAATGACAAAATATTTTAGAATTACACTGAAAACAATTGTAGATAGAATAATAAAATTAAAACACAAAAGAGGGGGAAATAAGTTCAAGAGATTAATGGGGCCGTCACTTACAAAGAAATATTACAAATTTTTAAATTTATCCAAAAAATTCCTCATTTTATTTATTAATAAAAATAATTTTTCATTTTTGGGGAACGAGTTCCATAATAACAAAATCCTATAATTAAAATTTAGATATAATCTCTCACCTGGAAAATTAGATTTTAATTTATTATTAATTTCTAACAATCGTTTCAAATTTAATATTTTAATTAATATTGAACGCTCGCCTGAACCCGGCGGTAAAATGTATTGATATTTTCTTCTATATATATAGTCAGGATTAACGATCCGATCCGCAAATCCAGTTCTGCGATCCGAAAATACGATTCTTGATTATTAAGCGTTTGGATGAATCAAAAGGATATAGGGCCTACCTATTAAAAAATAAAAGGAATTACAATCCTTTGAAAAGGTCGTAAAAATCCAGGATTAGTAATTCTTCCAAAAGGATCCAGAGTGCAAAAATAATTTCGATCCAGATCTGAAAATCCCTGCCCATCCCTGAATATAGTCCAAATGGCCACAGCTGCGGAAAGGACTATAAATATAAAAAAATATCATTTTTTATTTTATTCTAACTAGATAAAATATATTTTAATATTAACTTTTAACATTAACAATTAAATATGATTGTCCGGATGTTAAATATTTAATATTATAATATCAAACAGAATGTTTCTATAAAATTTATTAATGAAGTTATTCTGTATTTAATATACCAGGTATTAGAGCCTATATAATAAAAAATTTTTACTCTAATTTATTTCGGAATAAATAAAAATAGAATTATAACAATCATTATAATTTCAGTTAATTAAACAAATTTTAATAAATTTATGGAAATATTAATATTTGTCTCCGAAGTTAAATAGGGAATTTAAAAAACAAAATTTCATTTAATGAATAAAAAGTTCCATCTAAATGAATATTTAGTTTGCTTTGGCCCAATGCCATTGGCTTGTTACCGTTTGTTACTCATTTCTTATTTATGGCTATCTGAGATTCACAATTCGACAAAGTTCAAGCCGGGTCGACCATCTCTCTCTCTCTCTCTCTCTCTCTCTCTCTCTCTCTCTCCTTATCACTTGGCCCTTTAGCTCGAACCTTCCTCTATCTCTCTCTCTCTCTTTCCTATTAGATTTTCAATTTAATTTTGGTTCTTCCTTTTTTTTTTTTTCTTATGTCGTATTGCGTTTTAATTATTTTCCTCATTAAGAGGGGACGTTTAGTTTATTTTACGAAAGCAATTTGAAAAGTTCGTGGGTTGATATATGAAATATTATTGATGTATAGTAGAGATATATTTTTTTATTAACAACCATTAGATTTGAACTTTAAACTGAAAATACCCTTTGTGTACCAATTCAATTTATTATATGTAGATATTTCATATGTCAAACATTCATTGCATAAATAGGCGAAGATGATTGGCATCTAATCATAATAAATTTAATGTGATCAACTTGGTTTTTTTCCACCAATTTTTTGTTTTTAACTTTTAGTATAATTTATAGATAGTTGAACATGGTCTTAGTGATAATTTTAAAGTGGATAATCACTAGATAGACTGAGTTTAACGGCGAACTTTGTTTATCGGCCCAAACTTTTTCTTTACAATAATATGTCCGAATAAAATTTTATTTTTGTAAAAGAATTCTCCTAATAATTGTTGATAAGGTTTAAATTTCAGTATTAAGGAATGTTTTTCTCAATCGGCTTTTTTCATTTCGCAAAGGGTCGCTCCATCGTTTTCTAATATATTTCGCCCTTAACAGAGTTGTGTTTTTTAAAGCTTAGTTTTACATATGTAAAGTTTGTAGAATCCGTAAAAAAACTCCATCTGCCTTGTTCCATGTAGCTCCATCTGTTATCACTGCTGTTTGTTTTTTACGAAAACCAATCCTCGATTCGTTTATGGTTGATTACAATTTTTAATAATTATACTAGGGGATATCAAAAAATAACAGGAATTATTTTTTTTACTAGGAAATTCTGCTTACTTTTATTGAATTATTAAAATCTTTCAAATCATTGCAAAAAATTATTTAACCCTATTTCTTAGGGATGAAACGAAAATCCTTCTTCTCATGAAAGTTATTTTTAACCATAACTAAAAAGTAAAATATACGAATGTAAGTAATATTGTAAAAAATACGAAGGGGGGTATCAAAAAATAACTGGAATTATTTTTTTACTAGAAAATTCTGTTTACTTCTATTCAAATTCCATTAATCTCCCTCGGACAAAATATAATTCCAGCGTTCAGTCTACTGTTTAAAACATTCCCTGAAATCCCTTTTTGATAGTCTGTTGATTATATTTTGTCCGATGTAGATTATACGTTGAAGGTCTCTAATGGAATCTGAATAAAAGTAAGCAGAATTTTCTAGTAAAAAAATAATTCCAGTTAATTTTTGACACCTTTGGTATTTTTTACAATATTACTTACATTCGTATATTTTACTTTTTAGTTATGGTTAAAAATAACTTTCATGAGAATATGGGATTTCTTTTCCTTCTAAGTAATAGGGTTAAATTATTTTTTGCAATGATTTGTTTCATCCCCGCTGCAAATCGCCTTCTATTATAATAATTTCAAAAAATATTTTTTTTTAAATAGAGTTTTTTTTTTATATCGAATTAAGATGGAGTTTTTAAAAAGTAAATCACTCGATATAAGTATAACTTTGGCTCTTATCTAAACCGTTTATTAATTTTAGATGTAGATTCTCTTCTATAACTCTATGATATTTTCAAATAAATTCTTTTTTAGGGAGTAAAGTAAACCTGCGAAAATTAAAATTGCCTTCGTATCTTGTTGTTAGTTTTTTACTTTTAGCTGAATAAGTAGTCGCGATAGTTTGTGTGATTGATTTGTGTGTGTTTTCATTTCATATCTCTCTCTATCTTAATTACTATATAAATCTAAAAAAAAAAATCAATTATGCGAGTGTGAATTCGTGAATTTTTGTTTATTTGCATAAAAAAAAATAAAATAAAAATCAACTTGTAGAATATATTTTTTATTTTTTTGTATACCGTAGGACTCTCTGTATTTCTCTCTTTTTCTCTCTCTCACACTCTCTTTGAATTCGGTTTCACATTCGGTTTTATTTTTTATTTGATTGGTTTGCCCCGCGTCCACGCTGGCTAAGAGAGTGGCTTTGTTTGTGTTGTTGCAGTATGCGTGCAGTGGCCAGAGGGTAGGTGAATCAACGTTAGCAGCCCTGTTGCTTGCTTGCAAGTAGTTTATTAGAACTACTCCAACCAGATGACGATCCTCTCTTTTCCTCTCCTGCGTAGTGGCTCCCGCTCCTTTCCGCTTAGGTACTCCTACTCCTTTTATCCTTCACACAAAAAAAAATTAATCATTTAACTGTGATTAGCGCTTAAAAAAATATTAACTCCATTCATTTACCCTTTAATGCATGAATAGCATGTAACATAAGTATCTTTAGTTGTAGTTTTTAGTTACTAAATTATATTTAATTAATTTTGAGATGAATTATAACAATCAATTTGAGATTTCCAATTTTGTTTTTGTCTATTTAATTTTTCGTGATTACTATTTCCTGTGTTTAATATTAAATGGTTGTTTTTTTTTTTTTTTGTTTAGAAATCAAAAAATTCATTAAAGAATATGTATTTTTTAATAAATTCTGTAATTAGCCATCAAATATTGTTGGTGATGAATTATTTATTAGACTAAACTTCAATTAATTCAAAAAAAAAATCTCCCTTTTGAGCAATCAAATCCAAAATGTTTAGCTTTCTGGATCACGTAGCAGGAACAAACATTTTGGATTTGATTCCTCAGATAGAAGAATTTATTAATTAAAGTTTAATATAATAAATATTTTTATATTTATATAAATCCAAAAATCTCACGGCAGATTTTAATAAATAAATAGATAATATAACCGCATATAATTCATCTCAAAATATTAATTTATTTTTTTATTATTTTCAAAATTTTATTTTATTTTTTGGAAAAAAATATTCTCTTTCCAAATAAAAGAAATTCTATTATTGAGTATTATTAGCTGTGTACAGCCAGTCAGGCAATACATAAATATATAATTAGAAATCCTTTTTTTATTCACTTTTAAAATTCCTATTTTCAATTAAGTTGGAGAACACTTAATAATAATTAATAAAAAATAATTTCTTTCGATTAAGCATAGGTCTATATATAAAATTTATTCTCGCAACATTTGACATTTTCAAGATATATAATTATTATTTTTATCTATAAATTGCAACTTTCAAATACAAGGATGTTCTTAAAGAGTTTCCAATATATTGGATATACCCTTAATTTTTTTTTTTATTCTAATTTTCAATAAAAGTGGTCATTTCATACTCCGAATTAATTAATATCTGAATATATTGTCTTTTGATTTGTCTGTCGGTCTGTGCGATAGCCAAAGTAGAACATGGTGAATCGCTTTTTAAAATTGATCCCATCTAGATGATCGTTGCCTGGCTGGCTAGTAATTAATGGTGGTCACCCGGCACACGGGTACTGTAATAAATATAATCGTACACAGCTCAAGGGGAGGACAAATTGCACGCCTCGGGGTGGTCGGGTCAATTTTCCGTCATTTCCATTGCAAAACAGAACCAATTTCAATTCACAATTTATATATAGTATATTTTATTTTTATCTGACTAAAGTTGATTAATTTAGCTTTTTAATAACTGCTCGTTTCATTTAAATATGTGAAAATTTTAATATTATATTATTTGAAAAAAAAAATTGACGAAATTGACCCGAAAACGTGCACACCAGATAGACCAAAGGCAATGAGAAATTTATTTATTATAGACAGCATGGAATGTATAAGAAACATTTTAATTCGTATGTCACAGGGAGCTCAATATATATATTTTTTTTTTTTTTTTGAACAATGACAGGTGATGGCAGCCAGGAATGAGTGTCTCTAAAAAAAGAAACGCTCAAAAACTCGACGTTTCGGGCAAATTTATTCAAACATCATCAGGAGTTGTCATATGTAAATGTATATTAATATATTTATTCATATGTTGGTTTAGACTTGTTGGCGATCGCCCCCAAGTTGGTCATTTGGGTTATCAGAGGGACAATAAATAAGTGGGAGGCGATGAGTATTCATATGGGAAAAAATGATTAGAGTTTACTAAAATTTAAAAAAACAAAAATCAAAGAGAAAAATCTCCTCCATTAGAAGAATGGCCAGTATTAAAGAGGACAAAATATTGTCATAAAAATAAAAAAGGCTGGAGATAATTCCAATCTAGAATCGAAACATCACTTTTGTTTTCATTAAATTAAGATTGACCGCTGAAAAAAGATCCATTTTTGTTATTTTCTTCATAAAAATAAAATTATTTTATTAGATTTTTAAAAGATTTGGGTAGAGATAAATGAAATGGGGCGATAGGTATTAGTCAACCTCCAGAAAGGGGGCGATAGGCTACCAAAGGTTGGGAACCACTGAGACACTCCTTCCTGGCCGCCACCTCCTGCCATTGTTCAAATATATCAATCACAGCCACGTCCACACTCTAGAAATAATAAAAATTTTACTTAAAATGAGTTTTCCTTTGAGGGCGTCGCCTGATTTCTAGGCAACCAAACGTACATACAAATCGAGGGAAAATCTAACTTGCAGTGAACATTTATTTTCGGTTTCTTATTCATTCTAGGCTGAAGCAGATGATATATATCCTGAAAGGAGAATTTATATTTTATTAAAAAAAATAAATAAATAACAATTTGATTGCCTTTGGTCACTTAAAAAAAAGACCCATGTAAAAATAAATCAAAAGACAACCAAATAAACATTTTTTTTTTTTTTTTTTTTTACTCGCTCCTTAAAAGTTTTTAGTGTTTATTTGGTTGTCTATCTTTATTGGTTATATTAAAATAAATAGATGGTTCTTCCGGGCTCAAATTTTTTATTTTTATTTCTCATATAGACAATTTGGGGAAGCTTTAAACGACTTCCTTTTACTCGGAAAGATGGGATGTCAAAATTTATTATTTTCTTTCTTGAATATAAAGCCATAAAATTCACCTTTTACATGGAAGGTATTTTTTTTTTAAATTTCGTAAATAAATAACACCCGAAACTGAGAGTAAAATAACAAATTTTTGACCTGATTTTTTTTTTATAAAATTTAATTTTTACATGGGTTACGTTAGAATGAAACATCTTCAAAGTTTTTTGTTTTTATTATTATTTATTTATAATATTCATTTTGAAGATGATTTGTATTATTATTAAGAATCTCGTGGAAATCGAGTTTTTGGGTGAAACTCTCTACCTTAACGAATGGCGAACTGATGGAATGTTGGTCACATCTGATGCTATGATTATTATCACATTAACAAATATATGAAATGTCAGATTTTATAAATATTCAGATAGGTAATTAAAAATTTATGATACCTGAAAGCATTCCATTGTTCAGTATAATTTAAAAATGGAATCCAGTTAGAATCAATAGCAAGTGGATTATTTTATATTAAAAAAAACATGTTTTATTATTTATTAAAATGTTTTAATTTAACGTCACTTTCAAAATGAATCGAAGCTGCTGTTTTTGATATCGCGAATGTGACTATTATCAAAATTGTTCTTTATCTTTGAATAATATAAAGAAGTGGCATTTGTCATCATATTCCTTAGAGGGGTGATATAAAGAAGCTATATATCAAACTGTTGTCAAATAATATAAATTCAAAATTTGATGTATGTTTATCATAAAAAAATTATTTTAAAAGCATTTGAAATTAAATTTGCCACATTAATATAAATGCAAAAGACTAATTTAAATTTTTTTTTTTTTTATTTGTCAATTGAGGGAGTGATGCATAATTATAGGAAAATTAAACCTAACTTATTAATGTTTATGAATTATTTCGGAGCTATTTTCGAGAGGCATTTATGTCTCTTTTTCATTAGCTAACTAAAAATATGATCGGGGGAAGGGAGGGGGTTTAATTTATAAAATTATAAAAGTTATTTTATATATTTTAAACTTAATTCTAGTTATATTTTTAAATTTATTCTAATATAGTGTGGGAAAGCAATCTGACGTTAATCTGATTATCAAATTTATCTACACAGTTTGAAAAATTCTTTTAAGTTTAGAAGATTGCCAGTGCCCTGGTCTTTACACAGACGCAGAGTAAGCGTTTTATATCTCATGTTTCTTATTCATATTCTAATCTAAGGACTTTAGGTTTCGTTTCCCTTTTTGAGCTTGAAAAATAGATTCAAATGATATCTTTAAAAAATTTTGGGTAATTTTTTATTATAAAATGAGGTTTGTCCAATATACCAACAGTTCACCGAATATCGAAGGTAGAGGGTAGTAGAATAGGGTAGGAGGGCTAGGGTGTGACAGGGTGAGTTGAGTTGCACACGAGTGTCCACATGGGCATCGCCGGCTAGCAGGGTACCGACTTCCCGCGGCTGCGGCCGCTGCAGCTGCCGCCGTTCCGTGGTCAAGCTGGCTGGGGGTGGCAAGTCAGCCTCCTGCGGCTGCCGCCGCTGCCGCCGCCGCCGCTGCCGCTACGCCGTTGGTGCTGACGCCCAGGAGGCGCAGGTAGAACACCACGGCTGTGCGTGCGTGATGGTGGGGGCTGGCGGGATTTACTTACTTACTTACCACCCTATATCTCTCACTCTATCTTCTTGACCCCTTATTATTATTATTATTATTAACAACCGAACCTGCCAGCCCCGTTGCATGGTATGTAATGCCTGTGCGTTCTTGTGCGAATGTGTGTGTGCGTGTGCGGGTACATAATCAGCGGCGGCTGCACTGCGTGGTGTTGCGATTCAACGTGGACGTGCACGGGCCGCCTATCCGGCCGCTGCAGCAGCTGCAGCAGCCTTCGCTCGACATCCGACTCCCCTCGCTGCTGCAGCTACAGCTCTACATGGATATACGCCGTGAGTATGACACTGACACACAAAGGGAGCACCTCCCCCTCTCCCCTTCGAAAAACACGTGCACTTTATACATACACATACTCTCATTTCAATACATGCATCTATGTCTAGTCTTTCAGATTGTTTCTAAATTTTATTATATCTTCTCGCAAAAATTTTTATTTAAGCCTGATAAATCGAGGTAAGTTATTCGAGAGTATAATCTTTATCAACATTTTATTACATATTACATTAGCGGGGTATCGAAATAATTTATGAAGTGCGGTGACACCTACCAGAAAAATAAAAGTCTCGCTTCATATTTAAAGTTAATGGGGTTCTCTTCTCAATGGACAGAGTCTAAATGACTTTAAAGGCCGAAAAAGACTGTTTTAATAGTCTAAATATTGTTTGCCTCTGCCGGCTCAGTATTTTATTATATATATCGGCTATTTCAAAATGAAAAAATTGCCAAATTCTCATCGTATTTATTAATATTATATAGTGAGTCCCAAAGTTAAAGCCCACCAATTTGAGATAATTACATTGTTTTTATAAAAAAAAAAAACATGAATTTTTAAAAATCTTTTAGGGGTTTGAAATTTAAAAAAAATTTTTAAAAAACAATGAAAATTTTACTCACCATTGGGCTTTCAATTTAAACACTCACTGTACAATATGAGTATTTATTTTGAGTGGAAACCGAAACTCCAATAATTGATAACGGTAAATGATTTTGTGTTATTATCCTTAGCATGCTTATTATCAAAGAGTAGATAGTAAAAAAAAATCATACTATTGCGAGAAGATGTAAAAAAAAAAATATATTTTATTCCTTAAATTACGCTCAGATTGTAGAAGGATTGTGTCTAGAAAAAACATTTCGAAAAAAAATTATCAATCATTTGAATTTTTAAAACATTAGTACGATATTCCGCACACATTTAAATTCTGCTGATGTTATCCATAAAGCCATCAACTCGGTGTTCTATTTCTAGTGGTTTGGGTTGAAAAAAATTCTCTTGAGATTTTCCCCATTTGTCATTTTATGTTAAAAATAATGTCAGGTATTTTTTAGAAGATAAAGGGAGGATTAAATTTTTTTAAATTATAATTACTAAATTACTTTATTCTGATGATTTAAATAATATTTTGTTTAGAGGATAATCTTTAATCTGTAGTATTTGTTGTGTGCATTTGACATTAAACAAATATAAACAAGTCAAAATAAATTTGATAATTCGAACAAATAAATTTTTCGTTCAATTTAAAGTTTTTTTTTCCATAGCTGTTATTGTATAATTATATTTTGAGAAAATTAGTACCATTGGTCTGGTTGATAATCTATTTAAGACAGTGAAAATTTCAAAGGCGCAGACTAATTTTACCTTTAATTTTTTCACACAGTGGCGTCATTTTAACTTTTTCTTGGGGGGGGGGGCAAATTATTTTTTCTTAAAATTTATTTACAAATAGGTACTCAAATTTTTGTTAAAAGATAATTAATTGTTTAATTTTGTAGTTTATATAATCGTAGATATATTTTTTATTTAAGAATAATATAAAATTTTAAAAAAATCAGAGCCCTTGGGAGGCGGGAGGGGCAAATTCCCCCCTGCCCCCTACAAATGACGCCTCTGTTTTCACAACTATTTCATCTGAAAGACTAACATGAATTTAAAAAAAAAAAAAAAAAAACGGGGAAATTTTTATTTTGATTTATAATAATTTTAACACAAATCCTGGTCCCACCTGATTCTAGTAATCCAATAGAAAATTGAAATTTTTTATTTTTATGATAATTTTTCTAAAATTATTTTTTTTATTTTTTTGAATAAAACTTTTTGTATACCAGCTTAATAATAATAGTAATATTTCGAAAAATTTTTTTAATTTGTAAGATTGGTTTGAAAAAAAAAAAAAAAAAAAAAAATTTTGTTTCCTTTTGAACATACATCACAAACATTCTTACACAATTTTTTTTTTCAAATAGTAGTTCTCTCCTTTAAATTTTGAATTTTTAATAAGGAGGCTCATTTCCTCCCCTATCATCCATCCAAGTAGTTAAGAGATATATATAAATATAAATCCGGTCCGAAAATTCACCGGGAATCTCTCGTGTGTGGCGTATTAAGTAAGGTAAGATCGCATGGATCCGAAAAAACCACCCTCACACCTCTCGAATAAATCTTTATTAACAATGATAACGTTCCTAACGATTTTTTTTTTTCAAATAACCTTTTTGAGTCTGAATGTTATGCCATTTTATGCCACTAAAACATTCACAAAAGATATTTCATAATAATAATGAGAGTATTCTCATCATCAAGTGGGCAGAGCAAGTTGACGATTGCCTTAAATAGTTAATTGACTGGTCTGACTCAATTAAAGCCAGTCAGCTCTACACAATCGCCAACTTGCGAGGATCCTTAAAGATCGTTTATTCTAACATCAAACACTTATTTTGGATTAGTTCATTATTAAGCACTTTAGATAAAATTTGAAATTTCATCTCCAAATTGCACTAGTATTTTTTTTTTTTTTTTTGATTTGGTGAATTTTTAATTAAAAATTTTTCTTTTAATTAGGTAAAGATAAAAAAAAAAAAACTTAAAGCACAAAATTAAATTAGTCTTTTTCAGCCAATCTCATTTTTTTCTTCTGTATATATCTATATTGTTTGAATGTTTTAATTTCACATCTTTTTTTAACAAGCATGGAGCTGCTTATTTCTTTTAAAAAAAAAAATTAAAATATTTTTTCAGAAATATTAATTTTCTAGTATTAGAATTATTTTATTATTATTATTATTATTAAGTTGTAGGCTGGTTAAGTTTTAATTTATTTATAAATTTATAATAAATATGCATAGTAAGTGTATTAATTGAAAAAAATTTCTTTTCAATTAGGAGATCTGCATATCAACTACTGCCAATAATACAATTCCTTTCAGGTTTAAAGATTATTATTTTGGAAAAATACAGCTTTTGTTAAAATTATATATAGATTATTTATTCAAAATATCTTGTTGATTTCGCTATCCAGAGGTGGATTTATCCAATGGCAGAGAAAGGCCCTAGTAGAACTATAATTATATTTTTTTCTAAATTTTTTAATTTTTTTTTAGTAAAATTTCGAAAAACTAAAAACTAATATTCATTTTATAAAAAGTAATAAATATTGTACTTCCCCTGATATGCAGATTGCCAAATATATTTCCAAAACCCTATTAGTAATTTTTTTTTTTTTTTTTTTTTTTTTGAAAATTTAGAAAAAAAAATACAAAGTACAAACTTTTCAGTCGCTTATTCTGACTCACTTTTCAAAAACCAACTATTTCTTTGTTCCTGGAGCTGAGGTAAAAATCTAAGGTTGGCCTGCAGTTGATGGAGAAAAAATAAATAAAAATGGAGCCTTTTTTGGCCAAATTTATTTAATGAAAACAAAAACTACGTTTCGATCCTAGATTGAGAGCATCTTCAGGCTTGTTGTTTAATCAAAAAGAGTTTAAATTTATGTTTCTTATATTAAAGCTTCAAGAGAAAAATTAGTAATGAAAAATTCTTTCTTCTCGCCTTTTTTAATGGTATCAATTAATTAAATTGAGAGCTCTGATCGCATTATATTACAAATAATCACATCCAATAAAGACCAAAAATTTTCAATGAAAAATCGGTAGTCTTATTGTTATTACCTAAAGACTATAGAATAAATTACTGAAAAGTTTTATTTTATATAAATAAACTTTTATATTGTTCCTTTATGAAATTTAAAATTCAAAATTATTTTTTTTAGACTATATTATTAAAGAAATATAATTGAAGGCCCAAAAGATGAGAAACTAATAAAAATTATTTTTCATGTTGCAGTGTTTACTACGACCCGTTCCTGGCTGCGACTGCCGATCCTAATTACCGACTTCAGGTGAGCGAAAAATCAAAATTGCATGATCCACACTCCCTTCAATCCCCCCCCCCCTCCCCCCCTCCAAACATTTATTAAACTAAATCACACAACAACATTTATGAAAAATCGTTACCAAGCACAAAATACACTCAAAAGAAACTGCTCCTGCTCACGCCATGCACTAAAAATATTTTTTGTCTCCTTCTCAATCCGAACACATTTGAATAACATTAATACAAAATATTTTAACCACAAAAACTACTAACCCAGGATCATTAATTAATACCTAATTCTGCTAAGAATTGTTGTCATGCTCATTTTGGAATATCTTTCGATTGGTTGATGATAATCGATACGAAATTACTTCCGTGACAGACCAAGAGCCAAGCGAGAACTAGGTATTAGCAAGTGCCCACTGCCTAGTACTTAAGTACTTAGTACCGTGCTTGGCATGGCAAGCTAGCCTCGATGTCGCATGAGCTGCTTTCTCTGTCCGAAAGCCCGTTCGATGTGTCCGTTTGTCTGTTTGAGCGCTAAACTTTCTGATTTCAGGCCGGGAGTGATGTTGCCGAGGTAAATGTATGACCTGACGTTTTTTTTTTTTTTTATTATTTGTACCGATTTTCTAGTTAACCTGCTCTGGCTGACTTTTTAGTTAATTTTGGAGCTCTAGACAGCTTGATGCACTCTCTTGATAACATCGCTAGTAATGCCATTGGTTTTTTTTAACATGAAGCTAACACGGACTGTCATGTGTCTGAACTGAACCTGTCCGCCGTCCTTCCTTGGACTTGTAGCTGTTGGGCCTTCGAGGCGCCGCCTTCGTTCTTTAGCACTTCCACCAAGATCACCCTTCTTTTTTTGTGTCTCATTAATCTAAAATGCAGAACTAATGGGCCACCGCTAGCGCAGCCGCCCGCTGGGTCTTGTTTGGAAATGGCAGAGGACAGCAACAAAAAAAAATCAAATTGCATCTTGAATATTTTCTGTTTTACTTTCCTCCCTCCAATCTTTTTTCTTTTTATATATTATATTGGATTTTGTTTACTTTGATTCTTGTACCACAGAATGTGTTATGCCATGGATGAGGACTTTTTTTCCAAAGTATTTGTCATTGTAACATAATAGCATGTGTAAATAAATAAAATACAACAGGAACAGTTGAATTGGAGGCCTTAGAAGCTGAAGGGATCTGCAGTAGTTGATTTTCTTATTCTCTGGCTTCTATCATTTTTCAAGCTTTCAAAATTCATCATCTAGTGTTTAAGATTTCAAACTTTCTTCTCTTGAACAAAATTTTCTTAGAACATTTTTTTTTTCTTTTAATAAATTTTTCAAAAATATTAAATGCTAGATAATCTATTTAAATGCTTAGATAACATTTTAGATTAGCTTTGGAATTTTTAATTAAATTTGGCTCTTTTAGTTAAGCTCTTAAAGCTCGACCAAATGGATGCTCTCACCTTTTGTTGTGGGGAGGATTGCGGTCGTTTCTTGCGGCCGCAATCTTCGGTTAAGATCCGTCCTTACATAAACACAAAACACAACTTCTTCCTTCTTTCCTTTGGTTTTCTTCTTCTTTCTTCCTCGATGGAGCAACGACGACGTTCATCATCAGCAATCCTGAGGTCGACTTCTCAGCAGAGCAGTGGCTTCGTCTACGGCAATTCCGGGCTTTATTTTTTTCTTTCTCCCTTCATCCTTATATCTTTTTCTGTTCTTCTTTCTCTTTCTTTTCTTTGAATCCATTTCCTTGGTAGAAAAGCGCCGTTTTTGGCGTGGTGTGAATCAGCTTTTGCATGCCCGGATCCGTCCGGTTATCGATGTTACAGGCAGCTGCAGCGGCGGCTGCAAGCCCTCTGTTAAAGACCCCTCTCTCAACTGCCCAACAGGCGAGTTATGCTGCAGCCGCTAGTTATACCGCCGTAGCGGCTAGAGCTTATGGTGCGGCTGCAGCGGCAGCACAACCTGTAGCTGGTTATGCAGCAGTTGCTGGGTGAGTAACTTATAATCCTATCAAATAAATAGGGCGCATCAGCCTTAAGGTTTTAATTAAATAATTAATAATAACTTCTTCATCGGTAAAAGAAAATCTTTTCATTTGAGATATAACCATCAATACGTTTAATTGAAAAGCAGACCTATTCTTTTTTAATTTTTTATTGTACAATATATTTAGGAAGTGGAAAAAATATCACTGAATTCTATCTAGTTCGTTAGTGATTCATACAAAATTAATAAAGAAATTTTATATAACCTCATTTTCAGGTCTATTCTCTACTCAAAAACGTTAATTTTTAACATCTCAAATCAGCGTTAGTTCATTTTAACACCTCCTTGCCTCAAATTGCTATTCTCTAAGCAAAAACTTTAACGCCAAAGCGTTAACATTTAATCAATAATGTCATGTCCAGGGGGTGCCTTTAATATTTTAACGCCGTATTTAATGCATCTAAATGCGTTTTTAACCAAAAAGTAAGGTTACAGCTTTGAGGTAAAAGCAATATGTTTACGTCGGTGTTAACTTGGTTTAGAGAAGAGCATTTTTTAAAGCTGGTGTTATTACTTTACTTTTTAACACCCAATTTAAGAAGTTAAATTTTAACGTCTGTTTTTAGAGAATTGACCTGTATAAGTGTTATAAGAATAAAATTCCTGTTTCATTTTTTTGGAAAATTATTAAATATTGTCACCAACAACTGATTTATATTGAAACAATTCAAAGACAGCTCAGGTACTTTTGACCTTAATTAATCTTTTTCTCATACCTTTCATACGTTTTATCCCTAGTGCACGAGGGTAGAATGCTTTATGCCAGTTGGATTAAGACTGACTAACTGCCTTTGTGTTCTGTATCAAACGTTTGTTGTAAATAAATGAGAAATACTTTTTTTTGTTAGGGCTTTGTATAAAACCCAGGCAGGATTTATGATATAAAATTCTCTGCCTTATCCAGCACATTCGAGACCCTCAGAATATCAAGTCGTATGGGCTGCTTCTAAATGAAAATTTGTATATTGTATTTAGGGAAATTTTTCTTGACTCAATCATCCCTGTATAATTAATACCAAATTGATAAAGAAATTTTATATAGCCTCATTTAATATAATCATTAGATTCCCTGGGGTCATGGGGCGTTTGGCCTCCCCATTAAAAAACACACACTTGTTAATTATATCTAACAAGTAAGATTAAAATCCGATTCGAGGTATTTTGAATACGAATATCTTATTTAATTAAATTCTTAATAATTTGTTGACGAGGAGTAAATGAAATTCAGGCAACAAATAACAAAAAAATTTAATTTTTTTTGATTTTGTTGAAATAATCAAAGTTCGTTTTTTTTTTTTTTTTTTCATTTTTTTTCTCATTAAAAAATTCAATTATAGAATTCAGGATTTCGTTATTTAGATTTATAAAGATAAGGAAGAAATAATTGAGTTCTCTGGATCGTAGGAAATCAAAAATATTCCTTCAATTATAGAGTTTAATAGAAAAGATTTTCTTATTTTATATTAAATTTTTTAAATTGCGTTCACATAAAAGAATAGTGTTTTTTGCTTGCGCCTCTTATTAGTGTATTCTCCAATTTTGACCAGAACACAGTAGTTATAATAACAACACTCGGTATGTTAATGAATTTAGTTACTACCCAGACAACTTGGAATATTGCAAATCTTGCAAAATATTGGCAAAATTGCTGCAATATTCCAAGCTAGCTGGGCATAGGAATATTGCAGCAACATTGATGCAATATTGTCAATATTAAGCAAGATTGGCAATTTTGCTGCAATATTACTGCAATATTCCAATCTGTCTGGGTAATTATTGTATTCTAAATAATCGTTTGGTAATGATTATTGGCACTAGTTTTCATAAAGATCAAACTATTAGTCTGACTTTCGCAATTAATTTTTTTTTTTTTCGAATTGTAAAAATTTTTCTTTCTAAATTTTGGAATTTATTCATTTGCACAAAAAAAAATATTTTTTAATTAATTTTCGGGGAATAGCTTTTGAGAAAAAGTGAGATAAATATAATATTTAGGCTCAACAAACAGAGGCACATTTTCTTCTGATTCCAATTGGTCTGATTGGAGAAGATGAGAGAGACACAAGCAAAGGATATTTTTTTATTTTTTTGTTTCTTATAAAAATAATAATTTTTTGATTATTTTTATTCCTTTCCAGTGATCAGCAAGATAAAAAAACAAAGAAGCCTTTATAATCCCATCCATTGATCCAACTTCACGTCCATCTTCACTGGTCGTTTTATTATTTTTTTTCTTATATTTTTATTTTATTTTTTTTTTTTATCGAGCGTTATAATTTTCTTTTTTTTAATAATCATTGTTTTTCTTCTCTCTTTCAGTTATGGAAGGGAATATGCAGATCCATACTTAGGTCATAGCATAGGTCCAGTGGCAGGTTACGGGGTGAGTAATTAAATTATAATTTTATTATCGTTATCTCTCAGTAGCAATATGTTTTATGTTTTAATAGATGGTAAAAAACTATGGAAGTTTATAAAGCATAAAATTTCAACTATAAAATTTAAGTTCACAATTAGTTAAAAAATTAACTATATCCTGTACTTGGAATTAATTTGATTTGCTAAAAGCTTAAAAAAATTTTATATTAAAATTATTATTTTATTTATTAAGAACGTTTTTTGAGGCCATTTAGACCCCTATTTATTTCAATTGATTGGTAGCTTTTAAAATTATTGATTGGTTTTAATTTTTATTTAATTCCACCTTGAAAATCAATGCCAGTCTGATTGGCTCTATTTTAAAGACATCTTCAGAGAGCCCAAAAACAGACAGAGCCTTGAGCTTAGGCAACATTTTCAACTGAATGAATGTTTGGGGCTGCCGCTAAGAAAGGCGCACTTTTATTTTAAAACGTGGGGTTTTCTCAATCATTAGCGCCTCAATTTCAAGATTTTTTATTATAAACTTTTCATAATATATATATTTTTTATTATTATTCTGGTAAATTATAAATTAAAGAAATAATTTGTTTACTCAGGGTGGTTTTTTTTTTTTTATTTATATGAGGGTGGTTTAATAAATTAAAACCTAAACAAAGACTAAATAAACATATTAATGCAAAAATTAGACTGCTTCTCTATACATTTGATTCTAGCTTCATTTATTTCCTTGATTCGCGGGGTGAGAAACCCAGATATTAGTCTAGCAGGGTAAATCTAGGGGTTTAACTATGAATGGGACAAAATATTTCTAAAAAATATAACTACAAGTTAAAATTAAATAAATTAATTTTTATAATTTATATACCGTATTTATTTATTTTTTTAATTTGTTTAAACTCTTTTTCAGCATCTAAGTGTATATATTTTAATTAAGTCTATGTTTAAATTTAGGCAAATTGTCTTTTTGTCTTAAATTTTCAGGACCCTTTTAAATATTATAGATATTCCTGAGTGTTAGTAGGATCATTTGATAAAATGAATATTGTTTCTTAAAATATTTCTAATATCAAACAAAAAACAAGGGTGATCATAAACCGTTTTGAACCGGACAAAGTTTTTTTTTTTCATATTTTTCGGCCGTATATTTGTCCCGTTTTTAACAAATTATAGTTTTTTTTGAAAACTGAACAGCGTCTTATTTATTTCTTGTAAGACTTTTATCCTAAGGACCTAAAGAATACCAAAAATGAATTCCTCCCTTTTGAAATTCTCTTTAGGGGTCGACCACATATTACGTAAGGCCTTTTTTGACGATTTTCTAGTCTCCATGTCACAGTTAGTCACATACAAACAAACCCCCTACAAATTATTATGTCATAACATAGAACTACCCCCCCCCCCCAACGCGTTAGGTATATGTGGACGACCCCTTATGGAGTTTGAGAAGTTTTATGATAAGGTTTTGAAAGATCGAAATTTGCTGTGCAAGATTATTTCATTGGAGAAAAATTCATGGTACGATAGTAGCGAAACACACCCCTCTGCGTCTAACTAAATTTTTGAATCGGTTTTGTCACTACAAAATAATTGTTTGTAGAATTTATATGTTTATATATTATGCATAAAGACGTAAATAGCGTACAAAAAATTGTCCTTCCAATTCTCAACTCTACTTTATAATACCGCCCCGCAGGGCCGGATCTAGGGGGGGGGGGGGGCAGTGGGTGCATGTGCCCCGGGCGGCAATTAAAGAAACTACTAAAAAAAAGGTAAAATAATATGAACTTTTTATAGAAAATTTTAAGGAGGGGCGGCAAATTAAATTTTGCCCCCCCTTAAAAATCTCTTAGTTCCGGCCCTGCCCCCTCCATTTTTTTCACAATAGTTAATCTAATATTAATTTTATCGATTATCTAAAGATTTTCCCAAAATTTATATGAATATTTGAAACGTCCGTTCTAGACATTATAAATAATTATGGGTTCTATTTCTTGTTAATCATAATTTGTATGCCGTTTTTTTTTCTTTTTTTAATTCCGTTTATTTATTTCCAGGCTGCCGTATACAGAAGTGGTTACAATCGTTTTGCGCCATATTGAGACCTGAAGAGGATACCATTTTTTCCCTATCATGACAATGAAGAAGATGAGGTGAAAAAAAAAAACTCGGCAGCTCGGAGTTTTGTATGTCTCCTGATCAAATTTGTTCACTCACCTGACCAGGTCTTTCGAAAACGGGTGACATCGCCACTCCAACACCACATATCTAATACCCCCTCCCTACTTCAAAAGGGAATCGCGTTTTTTAATGTTGATATTTTTTACTGTACTAGATTGTGCCGGACTATTATAATATAGTTTTTTGTTTGTTAAGAATCTCCATAGCCTATTGATTTATATATATATATATAATATAATATCGATAAAAAAATGTTTTAAATTGATTTATTGTTGATACCACACATTTGATATTATTATATGGGTGTGTATGTAACAGGCACACTCATTACTCAGAAATATTATTAAAAAAAAGAATCTAAACTTTAAAGCAATTTTATTGGTATTTCACTGCATAAACCTGTAAATAGTGTAAGGTGAGAGAATTGTTGTAAATTAAGCCTTTCTGTCAGATGTATACTCAAAACTCTCTCTAGATGATTTGATATACTCTCTCTTAAGGACTGCTATGTTTGGCCCTCTGATTCTAACTTTAAACATACTCATTCATATAAATGATTTTTTTCTATTTATGAACCTAAAATGCCTAAAAAGACATTGATTGCGGACTTTAATTTAGTTAGGTAGGCCTAAGAAATCATCTCAATTTGGAATATTTTATAATTATTATTTTTTAAATATATTTATATAGCTTTTATATTATAAGATCTCTCTTAAAAATACAAAAATTCTCTAAATGAAATATCTTTTATAATTAAAATTAATTTTAAAAAATTCTTTAAAATGATACTATATCTTGAAAGATGGAAAACTTTGATATTTTTCTCTATGAAAAATTTTAAATGATGATTTTTAATAAAAATTAATTAAAAAACAAATTATTCTAACCTTAAAAAAACTTGCAATATTAAATTATAACAATAATTAATGGCGTCTCTAAAATTGCTAATATCGCTCTAAACAAAATTGAAATAAAAATTATTTACATTTGGAATACATCTTGTCATCTCATTCTAATCAATACACCCTAAAAAATTTATTTCAAATCGTTAATTGTTAAATAGAGTTGAGTTTTTTTTTTTTTTTTCAATAAAGTGATTTTCAATAGTCCCTTTCAATATTGCTGTTTCCTGAAGATGTTTGTAAAGTTATTACTTAGATCTCATCCTTTTAAGATAAAAATTTGGCATAAAAATATGACTTGGAAGTCATATCAAATTATAGTACTAAATATACTGTAATAATCGTATATTTTTCTATAAAAAAAAAATTCTTTATTTATATTTATAAAAAATAAAGTTATTTCATTTAAAGAATATTTAATGCTTTTTGTCAAAGCATTTTTGAATGTTCCTAATAATTGATGATTATCTTATTTCTATATGGGCATCTATTTAAGCTAATATCTCATCTCTCTATTCTTATCTCTCTATATTTAATAAAAGAATCTCATGAGTCCTCAATCAGTCTCTTTTTAGACTTGATTTAATAAAACATACCTAAGTAGAACAAAAAAAAAAAAAAAAAAACATATCCATTTGATCCTGCGAAATGTTTGCTCTCTTTGGTATGAATGTGAATGAATGAAATGACATTTAGTATAGATTATTTGTAGATTAAAAAAATAAATAAAATAAGCTTTGTGATTCTTTGTCAGAGAACTGTTCAAAAAAAAAAATAATAATAATTTGTGGTTACTTTTTAGATGTATTATTAAAAACATTTTTAGTTAGCTCACCTTAGAATTTAGAATTATATAATAGATTATAAAAAATAAAAAAATATTAAAAAAAAAAAAATAATACATTTTCCAGCAGTCTCTGTTCAAAAAAAAAAATTTTATTTGCACATAATGCGAATATTATTATAATGACTGAACTGAGATGTTTTAAATATATGAAAAAAAAAGATGTGCTGGAAAAAAATTTTAAAACTTAGCACCATCAAAGTTAAAACATTTTTTTTTTGACAACAACCAAAGACTACCAGTATTTATCTGCTCAATTATGTGAAAAAAAAATCCACAAAATCGTTGCAAAAAAAAAAAAAAAAAAAATTAACTTTCTCGACATCACTCTGTCGTTATCTCTCTTAACAATCTCACAAACACCTATTTACTAAGATATTTAATTAAAATAAAAATAAAAACTGCACTAGATCTTAAAAGAAAATGCTGAATTAAAACGTCTTCCGTTCTGGCACAATATTAAATAATCGACCGCACACTGGTTGTCAATAAGAAAAAGAAGCACAAGTCTTTTTTATATGTAAAATTATGTTAATATTTCGTTATGTATAAAATAATTTTAATAGACTTTGCAGAGACAGGAACAAAAAAAAAGAAAAGGTGATTTCAGTGCAGTGAAATTCAGTCTCTACATTGTTACTTGCCGTCATTTGTGTAATTCATGAAATAAACCTATCTATACTTTAATTACGCCGGAAAATTATTTTATATTCCTTTTCTTTTATCTCATAATATTTTTAGAATTATTAATCTACCGATGAGATTGAATTAAAATATAATTAAATAGTTAAAAGTTTTTCAATTTTTATTATATTATATTTTTCAAAGAATTTTCATTTTTTTTTTTTATTTGATATTAATTTTTCACCTAATTCATAATTTCCCTTTAAATCAATCCTAATTTTTATGTATATAAAATTAAGTATATGTATTTTTTATATTTTAATAAAGTATGAAATAACTTTAAAAGATATTTTTTCAAAAATAAGATTTACCTTATTATTTTAAAAAAATAAATCTAAAAATTATTGTAATCAATCCTTTTTTCTTCAAATTTTAAAAGAATCTGTATTTGAAATTAACTAAAAAGAAATAAGATAAATTAGCTAATTTCGAGATAATTGTTTATTGTAAAATATAATTTTTTCAACCCTAGGAGATGGAGGAAAAAAATAATTTCAACTGTAAATACTTCTAAAAATTATAAAAATATTTTATATTCTCTAAATTTTATTCATATGAGTGGGAAGATTATCTCTCGGATTATTCCCCCTCCCCCTGGTCAAGAAAATTTTCTGTCTATGGTACTGGAGGTAATTACCCCTGTATTGTCATTTATTTCCAATTGTAATTATTTAAGTATTAAAAGAGTATGCATATTTTTGGCGCTCCCCCTCCCCTCAATCCTGGATCATGTATCAGACACAAAAAAATTTGTGTAATAGCACATAAAACAACTAAGATTACTGAAATTATATTAAATTGAGACATTGAAAAGGGAGTGAAATAAAATTAGGATAACTCCTAAATGGTTTATGGTGCCAAGGGTCAAGGGTTCACATTCCGTCCTAGGCGAGAAATTTATTTCAATTGAATTGTATACCAATTAATTGAAAAAAAAAAGAAACGAAGTCATAATGGCCTCACATGCCGAAACAGACCTTAAACAAATTAAAAAAAAAAAAAAAAAACCCTAAATGATCGTTCATCAACTCAAAGGGCTGATGATTATAGAAAAAACAAAAAATTCATATGAACAATTAGCGTATGTTTAAAAGATCAACGATTTTCTACCAGTGAGAGAAAAATGTAATAAATATACTGAATTATAAGGATTATTAAAACCATGTAACAAGGGGGGGGGGGGGACTTCAACCCAATTAGAATTTATTTTTACTAATGAAGATTCCTTACAAAAATCGAATGGAATAAAAAGGAAGGCCAATATACAAAGTAAAAATAATGGAAAAGAATAATAACATATTTAATTTTAATAAAAATAAAATTCAATTAAAAAAAGATTAGGACATAATAAATTGTTAAAAAAACATTTAATAATAATATTTCGTATTTATTGATCCCTTGACTTCTTGACTCATATTTTAACAATGAATTTATTATATATTAAATTCAATATATATAAATATATAGAAATGATTTGATCTATTTTTGTTTGGGCAAAGTGAGCTTGGACGCCAATTCTGAGAAAATGCTTCCTCCTGGTCGCTGCCCCTTTTTCTTGAGATATTCTAACGTCCGCATCTGGAAGGTAAATAATAATTAATTAATTATTTATTGAAGATAAATCTTTCTCAAAATCCATATTATAGTATAGCATAATTATAAAGTTGTAAATGTTCTTTTGGGTCCTAGTTTTAAACTATGTATTATTATTTTTGAGATAAATTATATTTACCGATAGTTTGATATCGAATTGATGATGCTTATGTACAAGCAGCCACAAATTCGTAGCTAACGTAAAAAGAGAAGGATCTTTGAGATCAGCGAGATTCACCACTCGATGGAACAACTCGAGAGCCAACGTGGACTAAAATAAAAAAATAAATTTAATTAATTTACTTAATAAGGGATTAAATTAATAAATTACTTACCTGTTTTTGATATTGTTCTATGCTCCCAAGAAATTTTAGATGTGTTAATATTTCATCCAAAACAAAAGTGCACATTTTGTTTATTTCAGAAATAAATTTAGGATCAGACCCATAGAGAGCATCATTCGAATCGACTAAAAAAGAAAGAAGAGTTATTTTTTTTTTTATAAAACTATTCCAAGTAGTGAGGAATGGAGTGCCAAATTGTATTTAGGGGTCGTCCACATATTAGGGGGGGGGGTGTAGGCCCAAAACCCCCCCCCAGGTCTAGCCAAAACATTACTAATTATGACAGGGGGACCCGGAGGTTTCTCTAAGTATGACATAACAATTCAAAGTTGAATTTATACAATTTTTTGAGTTTGTAAAGGTGGAATGAGACTCATATACTAAAAAAAATAAGAGAAAGTAAAAAAGGTAAAATGATATGAATTTTGTATAGGAAATTTTAGGAAAAACTGATGAAGATAAGGGGCAGCCTGGTGGATATTAGTGAGAAGGATGAATAAATAAAATCCGGAGATGATTTTCAGGCCAATTTATTTGGATTAACTACTTCCGCTATGGGTCAACTTCGGATCCAAAACGACTTCTTCGTGACCAAGCGGTGTCAAGAAAAACAAATAGCCCTCACTCAATTTTGTCATTAAAAGTTGTGATAGGAAAAAGTTTAAAACAAGTTTCAGTTGCAATATTATGGGGGCGTGGGGGGTAGTTCTATGTTGTGACATAATATTTGTTAGAGGCGTTTGTTTGTATCTGACTAACTGTGACAGGGGGGCGTCACTGATTTCAGCGTTTCTATTTATAGCAGCTGAAACTATTTATTTACATTTATAGACAATTTCTGCTATCCAGGGCTTTTTGACGTCTTTAATTATACAATGTATTAATCATATCGAAGGTACCTGCTTCCACATCCATTTCCTCGGGGTCACCTATTCCAAGGGTATTTGGCCTTTTTTAACAAGATCTCGGTGGCTTTACTTCTGCTAGAGCCAACTTTTTAAAACAATGAAATAACTAAAAATTAACACTTGATACGTATTTCGACAATTTCTTGTCATCATCAGAAGTGATTACATTCTAATACATGAAAGTAGATACAGCATATATATAGTATATACTATATAGTATATTCATGTATTAGAATGTAATCACTTCTGATGATGACAAGAAATTGTCGAAATACGTATCAAAAACCACAGTGTTTAATTTGTATATTTAATTTTAATTTACAAAATGTTTCAACGAGAACCAACGGTCGAAAGTTTAAATCTTAATGAAATAACCCTTATCTATTTTAAAATAAATTTTTTACCTTTATCTACATGATATGGGAATGATTCTTGAGCAGCGGCGGCGAGCATATCCAAAGTGCGCAAATAGACGAGTGTACGAGAAGTGCTGCTTGTCTCCCAAGAATAATGTTGCATGACATTGAGTAAGCCTCTAGTTAAATAAAGGACGCCTTGTTCTGGAGGATCCTGAAACAAAATTTTTTAAAGATTTAAAAAATATAAAGTTGAAACTAACTTCTTAATGAACAGGAACGTCGTTTAAGGGGGGGGGGGGGGTATATATCCCCTCCCAGTAGCGTTATTTCAACTTTTTCTTGGGGAGGGGGGGCAAACATTTTTTCTTAAAATTTACAAATAGGTATCTCAAAATTTAGCTAAAAGATATTTCATTTTTTACAGTTTAGGCTATAAACCCGTAGATATATTTTATTTAGAATAATATAAAATTTAAAAGACCAGAACTTTTGGGAGAGAGAGAGGGTAAATGCCCTCCGCTACCCCCCCCCCCCTAAAAAAAGACGATCCTCTCCCCTCCTCACCCTCCAAGATTTTGAAAAAAAAAAATAATAATAAAATAAAAATAGATGGATATTAAGTTGATAATATACCGGCACAACAAGAAGAGTTGAAAGAAAGTTAGTCAAATATGCGACAAGATATGCTTCAGTACTCCGAGGCTTAGAATCCATCTCCATCGATTTTGGCATTTCAGGAATGAGACTTATTGCTGCTTTAAAACAGGCATCAGCTGAAATCATTAAGGTATAGTTATTTGTTAAAGTATAATAAATAAAAATATTTATACATTTATCACACACCTTGTCCTAAGCACTGATTGAGAAGAGCGACTTGACCAGATAATAAAAATAACTCGAGTCGATGGAAGACACTGCCTATACTAGGAATTGTAATATAACAATAGGCGCTGCATGCTCGGACAAATGCAGCAGTTTTCCGGGTATGGTGTCCTTTGACGATTCTCCGGGTTTCTATAGAGAGTCGATTCACGCACTAAAAAATATGCATAAAAATATAATCCAAAGATCATCGCTGGCACTAAAAATTTTTTAAATATAATTAAATTATCTTCTAATTATAGATAAATAACACAAGGTTAAGTTTCAAAAGGATTTTATTGTTGACATAAATAAGAAATGCGCATAAGCTAAAATAAAATCCTTTTGAAACTTGAACCTTGTGTTATTTATTTATCTGTAATTAGTTAATAATTTAATTAAATGCATACAAATAATTAACAAATTTAAGAAAATATGGCTTAATGACAATTTGTGTTTCTAAATACACCCTCTCTTATGGAATAAAATCGAATATAAATATATATATAAATTTTAATTGTTAAACTGACACTGAAAAAAAAATAAAAAATCTGGTGTGACTGGTCGCACAGCACACAACTTTCTCTTACTTTCGGTAATCGAAAGTTGTGTTCTGTTCTTGTCACACTAGATTTTTTTGTGACCAGATATTATTAGTTTCCAGCGATATATTAAAATTAAAGATGTAAAATTTATAAGCAAGGAAAATATTTATTTATATTTTGTTACCATGGCATTTCTTCTATCTTTTCTATGAAGTACAAGAGTAAAGTGTGCTTCAAACAATTTTGAGGGCAAAATGAGAGTATACATTTTCAAGAGCATTTAAAAAATAATTGATTTTTGAATTTTAATCAAAATCGTTGGAGCGAATTTTGAGAAAATGAAAAAAAAACTGATAAATTAAAAATCCCTCTGGGGATTTGCAAGTAAATTTCGATTCAAAAGTCAAAAATTCAATTTAAAACGCAAGTTTGGAACTAAGATGCTATGGGAAACTAAATATAACTCGACACAAAACAATCTGTGACAAGCACACTACAAAACTTTCGATTACCGAACGGTAAGAGAAAATAGTTAACATTTTCATTTGTTTATTCCAATGATTAGAACGTATCATCCCCTAGAGGTAAATTAATACTTACATGAACTAAATGAACATGAATTGTATCGAGATTCGTAAAGGCAGATCGGGCTTCAACGTAGAATGCCATCTGTTGTTCAAGATCCCGGCCATAATTTACTCGCTTAACCAAACACGAAATCAATTGACTGATTTGTCTCTTTTCATCCTCCACAGTTAGAGCACTGAAAGTAATATATTAATATCAAAAAGAGTAGCCAAAATATTAATTATCTTAAAAAATGAGTCTTACTTGACAGAATCATGCATAAGACGGCAAATGAACATAAGAGCACTAATCATAACGGGGTCATTAATAGACTCTCGATTAGGTAATCGAGAAAATGCCTCCATGATTCCTTTGCATACCTCTACTTTGACACTTTCCTTTTGAAACATATCAAGTAGAGGAAGGAACTTATCCTTAAAAAAAAATGAAATAAATTATTACTTATCAGTTTATATATAGACAGGGCCATATTTCTAAAAAGATAAAAAGGCTGCAGCCTAGAGCGGCGAAAATTTTCAGAGGCGGCAGTTTGACAATTTTTTCAAAAGTTAAGTTAAAATGAAGTATTTCAGACGTTAATAATATTTTCCTTACCAATTTTATCTTATAAATGTATTAAGGAAATATGAACTATAGAGCGGGCGGCAAATCGACTTCAGCCAATAAATCCGACCCTGTATATACAGTTTAGGCTATATATATTTTTGTTGATAAGAGAAGTGGCTGTTCAGCGATTAGAATGATGAAGGAAGAGAGGATGTCAGCCAAAAAGGAGCCTCTATCGAATAAAAATCTCCATTTAGAAGACGTTTCGGGTTTAATTAAATAAATCCATAATCAGTTCTTAAGAGCTGAAATGAGCATAAATAATAATTGTAATACAACAACATGATGGATTTATTTAATTAAACCCGAAACGTCTTCTAAGTGGAGATTTTTATTCGATAGAGGCTCCTTTTTGGCTGACATCCTCTCTTCCTTCATCATTCTTATATATATTTTTTTATATATACAGTTTATAGTTTATATATAACCCGATAAAACTTTGCATATATATACAGTATATTTTCCTCAAGATCCGGCCTGAATAGTACACGCCTCGAGGAAATCCTGAACGTGTGTGGTAGCGGCCTCGAGGACAAACAATTGAAATTCAATATTTTCCTCGAGGAAATCCTTGAGATTTTTTTCTTGAGGACGCCCTTCACGTGTATGGGGGCCTTAAGAAATTAATGCACCATAAAAAAGTCTATAAGTAAATACGAAATGCAAATTACCATTGTGAAGAGAGAATCAAAGTCTCTCGTATGTGCTAAAAGTTTGTCTACTATTGCGTGAAGTTGAGTGTAATGTTGTTCATAGGCACGTTCAGGTGATACATGACGAATCACATCACCTAGAAATGTATTCACCTCTCGGGTCTGGAAATTCAAAAAAAAAAAAAAAAAAAATTATGATTATTTTATAAGATTAAACATATTTACTTTTAAAAGCATCGAAAATTTTGGTTATTGGGAGGCTTGTATTAATAATATCCAGAATTTATTTATCTCAACCAAAAACCTCTAAGATGAAAAAAGGACACCTACCACACTTTTGCTCAGAGATGTTTATTTTTATTTTTTAATTTTCTTATCTCTCAACAGAGGTTAATTCCAATTATAGAGAGGGAGGAGACATTGGCAGGTTGAAAATTTTCACGGCAAGTGGGATTTGAACCCAAGTTGGCAACTCTAGGTTCACAATCCACAGCTAATCCGATTAGCCATGTGCCTCCTCCTTATATAAAAGAAATATAAATAATATTTTATAATTAGTAACAATATATCCTCGCTTTTATAGATATCATACAAAACAATATGTAGAATCAGTCACTTTTTTTAAATATAGAGGATCAATATTACGAAGAAACCAATATAAAGGAGAAAAAATTAATTTAAGAATCCTGAATTCTAAAATTTTTATTCTCCAGACGTTTCCAAACCTTTTTTGATTCACGGCTCCCTTAACCTTCCGTCAGGCGCAATATTGAGACCTGCGCATTGTGCTTTTTAAGCCACATCCGGAAAAATACGTTTAAAATCAATTTAAGTTCTTTTGTGCTACAAAAAAGTGCTGAAGTTCTTTCAGAAAAACGTGTATTTATTATAAAACGAATGACAAGATCGAGGGCAATGAGCTTATCTGATCAAAAGGTGAAAAACACTTTATAGCCAAGGTTCATTACAAACTCATTGGTAAAGCCGATAGAGCACGTAAAAAAAATAAGCTACTAGTAGCACCAGATCACAACATCGCGAACGGGCTGGAAAATGAAGCAAATTTGTTGTGGTGTGCCTATTAGATCGAATTCGCCCGACGGAAGGTTAACATCAAAATTTTCCGCGACTTCAAGTCAAAACATCGGATTAATTCATCTAATATTGGAATGTTTTCCAGGAGAGCTGCGACGTTCCTGTAGCGACTCTCAGGAAGCCACAATTAGGAAGCGCTGCTCTAATAAATGAACTAGTGTTTGACATATTTTAAATCCATAATTTAAATATTTAATATCATATATTATACTCAACTTACTGAGAAATGGCGGACTGCAAATTGAATCCAAACTTCGGCACAACTCATATAATGACTCGGGTCTCGTAATTTAGTCACAAGTCTCCACACCTCATTAAGAATTTGAAGTCGTTGTTCGGCGGGTGGATCACATAAAGCGACACATAGGCCCAAAGTTCGCATCAGAAGATATTGGGGGAAACCTACGAAGTACACAATATCATGAGAAGTTAATTCAATAATGTTAATTAAATTCTTACTATATACGAAGGACTTTTCACTTTTTCAGAGAATATGAGAATAGCAAAGTCAAGCTCAAACCAGGGCCGTAACGAGGGCGTGGCAAAACAAGCGCCCGCCACGGGCGCAACTGGGCTGGGGGAGCAAAACAATTTTTTTTCAAAATAATTACCTTCTTCATTACATGCTGTGATATGTTCTATAAATTGGAGGGCCCGAGAAGCAATATACGCAGGTTTAAAAGCTGCCATGATAGTATTGAGTAGTAAGGCACTGAAATAATAAAATGGATTTAAGAAAAAAATTTATATATATTTAAGAATGTTTTTAACATTACCTTTTGCATTTATCTCTGCAGCGAGAGAGTACTTCGACTAGAAGTCGTTCAGGGGCATTACAGGCCACTGCTTGTAAAATCCAATCCAGTGCAGGTGTGTAAAGTGTCATGTAGGTTGATAATTCTACTTTTTGAAGTTCAAGCTCAGATCGAACTGCTGGCGTAAACAACTGTCAAAAATTAAATTCAGTAATAAATCAATCTGTTATTTTTAAAAATATCTTTATTTCTATTTATTTTCTCTGTTTTTCTGCACATAACATTCCAGTGTAAAGTTTCATTAAATCTATTTATTATGTGTTAAATTTATTATATTCAAATAGTTTTAATTTGTTAAAAGTTATTCGCACAATACCTTCCATCCCATATTATTGGTGCAAACAAAATTTGTTTGTTAATAAAGCTGCCTCATACTTGTATATTTATAATACTGTATATAATTTCCGTAGTTTTAATTTACAAAAGTGTGTTAAGCTTTCATATAAATTACTTTACTTTGTCCATTTCCCATGTGACCGAGGCTTTAGGGATAGAGAGATTTTTACTTAACAATCAATTATTACCTGATTATAGGTGGCAAGAAAATCGTAAAAATTCTCTTTGATGTATTCCCGATCAAGGGCTGAGACAGTCATTCCAACTCTGCATAGATAGCAACGTGCATACACAGCTACTAGAGGATCTCCAATTCCACGAATCATTCTCATAAGTCGCATAAGAGCTTGAGAGAATTCACTAGAAATATATATATATAGAAAAAGCAATGTTTTTGAAAATTTTAAATAAAGAATTCTATGATGTTTACAATTATCATTAAGAACATAAACTTAATTGAAAAATATGGTCTTATTAATCCATGGAATAATATATATAATTAAATCATTTAATCACCTTGTTGTTAAAAAACTATAAGATTTAATTATGGCCATTTCGACATAAAGTCTTGGAACAAGTTCTCTAATCGATGCAATTTTATAAAACCAATTTCTACATGTTTCTTTTGCAGACTCAGGTACCATATCTGGGGTAAATTTCTCTGGTAAAGAAGTAGGTATTTTACTGCCGGGTCTAAAAAAAGAAAAGAAATGATCAATTGAAATAAAAATTATTTAAGGTTCTTTTGCCAAAGATCAGCTCTGCATCAGGATATACAGTATCAATAATTTTCTAAAAGGGCCAGAGAAAGTATTCGATTATAAATCGTATTAATGATAAAATGAGAATTAGAGTTAGGATGCAAAATAAATAAAGGTTATCTAATTAATTTTCACTTTCTGGATGGCTTCGGCTGCAGCCGGAAATGAATAAAAAATTTTTTTATGGGGACGGTGTGCACATTCCATCGTTTTGTTGTCAATTATATCTTCTTGGGACATACAACTAGAAGAGAACTGCTAAGGACTTGACAAGAACAAGTTGAGGATAGTAACGTTCAGTGGCATCATTTCAACTTTTTCTTGGGGGGGGGGGTAAATTTTTTTCTTAAAATTTCCTTACAAACAGGTACTCAAATTTAGCCAAAAGATATTTAATTTAATTAATTGTTTAATTTTGTACAGTTTATATACTCGTAGATGTATTTTGAAGTATTTTATTTAGAATATAAAATTTTAAAAAATTCAGGGCCCTTGGGGAAGGGGCAAATGCCCTCCTGCCCCCCCCCCCCCCACATGACGCTACTGGTAACGGTAATTATAGAAATAATTAAAAGACCCGAAAATCTCAAGCCTCTAGGGCTCTATCTCTGTAGAAGTCATCAGGAAAGTTTATAAGCTCTGATAAGTCAAGCGGATTAATAAATAAAATAACCTAAAAATTAAGGCAGAGTTAAGGTTTTAATAAAATATTTATGTTTGTTGAATTGTGATGTACCCAAAAGATTTTTTTTTCATAAAAAATATCGAAATTACTAACTCCGTGACTGGCTGTACCATCACAATCCAATAATTACAAATCTACAAATTCTTTTATTAAAAATATATTACTTACACAAAATATTCAGCCTTGGAACAAAGTCTTTCATAAACTAATTTACCAAAAATATCTAAAATATCTGTAATCAGTACGAATTTGCTGGGATAAAATTGAATAACAGAAGTATCAACTAAAAGTTTTGAACACTGAAATAAAAAGTTCAGATTCAATTAGAAAAATATTTTATAGATATATAAATCGAATTGATTACCTGGATGGCTATTTTCAATGCCTTTACTCTTTGATCACTATGCCAGGCCTGAACCAATTCATGATTCAATTGTTCTATTCTAGATGTATATTCATGTTGAGAGAGATCGAGCATTTGTCGGACTGATCCTTCATCGAAGTCATCCAATTGTTCTAAACGATGTTTTACTTTATCCACAACAGAACTTTGAGCTTTTACAACAACTAAAACAAAAAAAAAACAAAAAAAATAAAGATATAAATTTTTGTAGAAATATCGTTCTTCGTAACGAAGATTTAATGACCTAAATGTTTATCATAAATAAATAAAACAGAAGAGAATGACTTAAGAAAAGATTATTATTATTCAAGTATTTCAAACCGAAATTACATTAAATATAGAGTAACGTATATCTTGAGGGTAAAGAATTTTTGATTGCATAGTAAAGAATTCATTGTCAGTTTTTTTTTAACACTTACACTTTTTTCCCATTCACAGTTTTTTCTGCAACTTAGGTCATATAAGACTTTAAGTACGATAACCGTTATTATGAATAATATATAATATATATTGGGATCCAGGCATTTTTATTTAAGCCATTTGGTCATTGTGAGTGATAGATAAGTAGAAAAAAAAATTTATCATAAAGGCAAGTACAGTAAGGGCCTATTATACTATTTCATTATATTATACTATTTCATTGTTTTTATAGAAGAAGATGGTAATTTTTATTGGAATTCTCTTCTATGTTTAAACCAAAAAATCTGGTACCATCCCGTCTCATGCGACAAAATTTTATTTCAATTGGATTAGCTACCTATATTAAAAAAGACCTTAAATTAAATTAAATAAAAAAAAAAAAAACAAGTTTCTATTAAAAGTTTTTCATAATTTAAAAAAACAATGAAATAATCACATGAGAAAACCAGAGGAGTGCCTTTCACTGAACGATAAAATGAAATAACTTTTTAAAAATTTTAAATTTTTAAGAGTAGACTATTATAAATCTTAATAGTTAAAATTTTTATTTTTTTAATCATAAAATTCTCTACCTTTTTCGCCACCAGAAAGAAAACTTGTCACAATAGATAATTTTTCTGAAGTGGTAAATTTACTGAGTATTGCATGTCTTCTTGATGACCAAGGTTCCATAGATGAATCATTTTCTTTATTTTTCGTTTTTTCTGTTGATGTTTCCCACTAAGTGAAAAAAATTAGATTTAGAAATCAATGAATCTAATGAAATAATTTTTTTTTATAATTTTCCACTTACATTATCTGCAAAAATTTTCGAAAGTGGATCCAATTCTTGTCGGGCAAATTGGCTTAAAGGATCACTTCCATCAAGAGCAATCCCTAAAGAATCTAATGTAGGAGTTGGAGTTGAAGAACTCGTACTGCTGGTGGTACTGCCTCCTAAATTTCTTCTTGTTCCTCGACTCTCTGTCATCTAGTTAACAGAATTATTTAAAATTAATGATTCCTGAGAATATATATCAGCTGGTATTTATTCTCCAAAAATTATCTCTACGAGTTATTTTTATTATTCAAATCAATTTAGCAAATATACATTTGAATAGGGAGAAAAAATTAATTTCCCTTGTTTTTTTATTTAAATATATATATATATATTGAATAATAGAACGTGGCTGTAGCTGATATGTTTAATGGAAAAGAGGATGCAGCCAAATAATAGAGCCTCTATTCAGTAACGAACACTCTTTATTAGGAACGTTTCGGCTGGGATCAACCCTGCCATCTTCAGCCTTCAAAGAGTATATTTATATTTTTCATATATAAATAGAGTTGTCATGGTTTAACAATACAAGTTGATTGCATTATAGGTCGAACGAATGTAATATTTTCTTAATACCGACAAGTGATAACATGAAGGTTGAGCTTATAAATATATTTTAGATATATATATATATCGTTAAATAGAAATGTATCCAGAGGTTCATGAGAACAAATCAACACGACTAATTTTTTAAAGAGGTCTGAATCCTAAGTTATAATAAAGACAATTTGTTTAATTTATCCCTATTTGAATAAGAAGTTATTTAATAATGTAATGTCAAAAAGATGCCAGATGGGATGAATTTTATAGAAAAGAATCACTATTTCTTATTATAAACTATATTATAAAAAAAGATGAGAAAATTTATTTCTGGATTTTAAAAGTATTTTGTTTTATTAGTATTGGTGATGCATAATAGATATACATAATGATGATAATAATAAAATATTTTTAAGATTTAATAGGGTATGAAAATTTTTTAATATTGTATTTTTTTTAAATATACAATTTTCAAAAAATATGATTTCCTTTCCAAATCTGTCATGATTCAATAAGAAGAAATGATTGAATTTTTTTTTGATGCGTTGCTGAATACAATCATCTTTTAATTCATATTCTAATAATTATAAATAATATAAATGAGTATATTTACAGTAACAATTATGGGTTTTAGCGGGTGATCTGTAACTTCTTCCCATTGTAAAGCCTTAGGTCGATCTAAAACGGTATCACGAATTCGACAAGCCCTGAGAGGTACAAAGAAGTTTATATTATTTATTTTAAAATAAATAGATAAAATATATGAACATACCATTGACAATTAGAATTTGGTGAACGTGAAGATGTCATTGGATGAATCTCTTTTAAAATTTTCAAAAAACATTAAAAATGATTACAAATAGGTTATATTCGATCCATTTGCTAAATAAAAAAATATTCTCAACTCATTTAATATTTTATTTGAAATAAATAAATCAGGAATTGGGTTTCATTTGATATTGAATGTTGATCATATAAAATAAAATCATTTTTTATGGCTAGGAATGTAATAAACTCATCTTTTCAAAAGTTCAAATGTTTACTCTGCTTCTCCAATCCAAATATGATAATGATGACAAATGTCACAACAAGTGATGAAATGATTTAACAAAATTTTTATAATTACAATGTCGCTTTTAGGCATTCGTTTATTAATTTATATATTTTAATATTTATTCAGTTCTGGATATTAAATATAAATATATTTGTTGAATAGTAACAAAACTGTCGACTTCGATGGGCGGGTTTATCGCATTTGATAAAATCCTCATGATCCTCTTATTACTGTAGTGTCAATATATTCTCTATCTTTATATTTTATCGATAATGCAAATTTTAATGCCTCATTATTTGTATGATATTTTTCTATGATTAAAACAATTTTTAATTTGTAATCCATTTAAAAAAAAATAAAAAGGTGAAATGAGAGAAGAAAATATTTATTTGAAAAAAAAAATTGTTTTTGAGTTAAAAGATCGATTTAAATGATTAGGATAATTCTATTCTTATTAAATAAATATTTAGCATATTTAATAATTAAAATATTTTTTAAAATATTGAATCAGGCTATGGCAACTTCTATGGAAGGAATTGAAATCCATTGTTCTAGACTGATTCAGTCGCCAATCGAGGCGCTAGTATCGACGCTGTCAAATTTTAGCATGAAATTCCTCCCTGAGTTGCTGAAACCAAGGCTGAAACCATCTCTCTGGCTCTGACAGCATGTTTCAAGCCACCGATTAATGATATATCCTTACGCCTATGGATATATCATTAATCTGTGATAATACCCAGCTCATTTGCTCCTCTAGATTCGTTCTCCAACTCCAGCCAGGCCCCCGGGTTTGGTGTAGTAGGTAGCGTGTCATTTGTATGGGGGGGGGGGGGCAAATTTTTTACCTCCTATACCAAACGTCGCGGGTACGGACCCATGCCGTCCGATGATTTTATTTAAGCCATTTGGATACCAGATGGCTTAAATAGAAATGCCTGAACCCCAATTTAGATATATATATATATTACAAAGGTTATCGTCAGTCTTAAATGGCCTTAGTTGCCGAAAAGACTGTGAGTGTGAGTGTGAATGTTTTTATAAAAAAAAAAAAAAAAAACTCCAGCCAGCGCAATTGGTTAAAATTGTGGCCTTCATCCCAACCTAATAAAAAAAAGTTATTTAAAAATTTGTCAAAATTCCCTAAACATAGATAGGGCCAGATAGGGCTACCACAATTTATATTTCACAAATCCTTTCTCTCGTTATAATGACAGATAAATGAAATTATAAGTTAGCATTAAAAATAAAAAGAAATTGATAATATAATTTAAAAAAAATGTGCAGGAGGTGGATTTGAACTCGCGAAGTTTGGTTACGTGGGAATGGAAAAAAATATAGATACTTTGAAGACGAATTAACCACTTGAGCCACACTTTACTTAATTACTTTATGGAAATATAAGCCATATAAGAAACATGAAATAAAAGAAGTATTAAAAAAATTTTATTATTCCACATATGATATATCATTTTGAATTACTTTTTATGCAGATTAATAATTTATAAACAAAAAATTCACTAGCATGCATAGTTTTCAAATAATTCAATGGGCAAACGTCAGATTGTTTATGCCTTGATGTAATTAAACCAAAAACCCTATCTAACATATGATTCATGTGATTAATTCTTGAATTCCCCCTGATTCCAGAGAACTAAAGCCCTTTTAATTATATGATCTAATATGGGAGTTATCGGCGATCAAAGTTAAGCTTATTTTCGGCCTTAACGACATCAACACTCCAATTCTATCTTATCGAAAAAGCTTATTTAGCATTGTCTGATTAAAACCAAATTTTTACCAGAGATTTATATTTAAAAAATGAGTTTTTTTCTAAAGTTTCATTAAGATTGGTAAAGAAATAAATAAAATATTGACTATTTTATAAATTGAGTTTTAGAATTTGGGATCTCAAATGCAAGCTTAGACCCGGTTCATAGATCGCTCTCTTTACCCATCCGGGATCCCGAATTCTAAAACTCAATTTACAAAATAGTCAATATTTTATTTATTTCTTTACCAATCTCAATAAAACTTTAGAAAAAAACTCATTTTTTAATTATAAATCTCTGGTAAAAATTTGGTTTTGATCAGACAATGCTAAATAAGCTTTTTTCGATAATATAGAATTGGTGGTATAGAATTGTGTTGATGTCATTAAGGTCGAAAATAGGCTTAACTTTGATCGCCAATAACTCCCGAATTAGATCATATAATTAAAAGAGCTTTAGTTCTCTGGAATCAGGGGAAATTCAAGAATTAATAACATGTATCATATGTTGGATAGAGTTTTTTGTTTAATTACATCAAGGCATAAACAATCTGACGTTTGCTCATTGAATTATTTGAAAACTATGAATGCAATGGAAATTTTGATTATAAATTATTAATCAGCATAAAAAGTAATTCAAAATGATATATCATATGTGGAATATTAAAATTTTTTTAATACTTCTTTTTATTTCATGTTTCTTATATGGCTTATATTTCCTTAAATCAATTATATAAAGTTTGGCTCAGGTGGTTAATTCGTCCTCAATCTATATTTTTTTTCATTCACACGTAACCAAACTTCGCGAGTTCAAATCCACCTCCTGCACTTTTTTTTATTCTTAACTCTTTTTTTATACCTCATGTGAGGTAATTTTTTTTTGTTTACAAAACATAAGAATAAATATTTTTTGTCTATATTTAGATCAAGGGCGGATCCAGAAGTGTTTCTCGGGGGGTAATCTGGTGTGACTCGTCGCACAGCACACTATTTTTTCTTAATTTCGGTAATTTAAAGGCGTATTCTGTACTTGTTGACCAGAATATAAATACAAATCAAATTTTTAAGTATTAGTTTTTAAAATTTTACATTAAAAATAAATTTTTTTTCGAAAAAAAGGTATTTTTTTCAAATCTCGGGGGGGGGGGGGGGGTAATTACCCTCTTGTATCTGCCCTTGATTTAGATCCTTTTGTAGAACAAAAAATAGTTTGAATCCTTAAATCAATTAATTTTTGCTCTGTTGTTTTTTGATAGAAATCTATGCATTTTTTTATTTAAAATGATAAACGTCACGGTCAAAGATAGATAAATAAATAAAGATCTATTATCTCGTTTTATTCAAATTTAATTGCTTAGGGGCCCACATCTTGTGGGTCGTGGATGGCGATCACGAGCTACCCGAGATGGGACTGGCAGTCCTATTATCTTGAGACGTAAATTTTTGCCGCCTTGCGGAAGATTTTTTTTTGCTTCCCATTAAAATCATTTCACCTTTTAAACAAAATTTTTGCCGCATTGTCCGAAATTTTTGCAAGGCCCGGCCCGCGGGCCCCCCCACAAGGTCCGCCCCCCTCCCCGCACGCGGGGTTTGCGGGGGTGTACGTTACGCCACTGCCTTAGGTTATAAACATTTTTGTTCTGAAAATGCGACGACCCTTAAAATGTATTATTAATATATTTAATTTTGTCAGCTCTCCGTTTTCTAAAAGACCCGCCTTCTTTTCTGTTTTTAAAATAAATAAATAATTAAAAAAGGAATTTTTTCAAAATTATATATATTTACACTTATTTCATTCATAACATTAAAAAAACACATTGCTAAGAAATTGCGAATGACTCATTATATAAGTATTAGGAGTCATTGGTTTTCCTTTAAACAAAAATTAGGTCACTAAAATGCACTATATAAACAAAATTTATTCTTTAATCTTTTACAATAAAACCACAGGATATTTATTTTTAATATAAAATTTGATATTCAAAATATTTCTTTGAGGATTCATCTTCTATAATTAGTCATGAATGATTTCATAGTGGCATAATCATGGATAATTTAAATCAACTATTATTTAAATTTTATATAGCGCATTTTCCTTCTTGAAAAGAAACTTATTCTTCCACTTTGATTACTGTTAGAATTAATTTCCCAAATATCAAAGTTTTTTTTATTTAAAACTTATTTCGCATTACATCAAGAGAGCAGACTCTGTCGAGTTCCAGAAAAAAATTATAACCGAATTTGAAATCTGAACCTGGAAAAAGATAGTGAGTTTTTTCTGAAGCCCAATCTGGAATTAACAATTTTAGATAAACTCCCTAGTCGGGGGGTTTTGCCCCTCCTGGACCCCCCGCCAGATGGCTCGGGCCCTCGCCTTTTCGGTGCGCGTCTCGGGGTGATAATTTTGGGAGTTTCCAGCGGCTACAATTTTGAAGCTATCGACCTAAATTTTTTTTTAAATTAAAGCTATTTAAAATGTCTACAACTTATAGAAGCCCTTTTTTTGATTTTCGAAAAAATAAAATTTTTTTTAGATTAATCGCATTAAATAAAAGATATTTTTAAAAAATTCGCTCTATAGATAAATAAATTAGTAATCATTGTGTTAAAAAATAATTAATTTTTTACCCTTAATTAATTAGCTGGAAACTTTCAAATGAAATGGAATAAATCCCTTGTATTCCTAAAGGAAAAACTAACGCCATCTCTTGCCGCCTAGAGTAACTCGGTAGTCAATCGTGTCCTAACGGTTTTTCGAGACGCGCACCTTAATTATGTGAAGCCTCACGTCTAGACAGGGGGGCTTAGCCTCCTCAACTGGCTCGGGTCCGCTTGCGGCGGACCGTTATTTTATGAAAATATCTATTGGGGGTCCAGGAATTTCTATTTAAGCCACTTGGTATCCAAATGGCTTAAATAAAAATAGTCACAGTAGTTATAACGCAAGTTAAACTATTTCGTATCGGTATCTGTAGTTAATGTTTTCTAAAACCATGGGGGTAACTAGGGGGGTGCCGGGGGGGCCTGGCCTCCCCCAGAAGGCTCATGCCCCCCCCCCCCCAGAAAGCTCCTTGCCCCAAGAAAAATTGAGAAAATATGGGGCTTTCCAGGCCCACCGGAGGATAGCTGGTCCCATGCCCCCCCCCCCCTCCAGCCAAATTCTCTAGTTACGCCCATGGTTGTCTTCAAACAATTTTGAAAGCAAAATGAGAACAGCATCAAAAAAATAATTGATTTTTTTGAATTTTAAGAGAAAGTAAAAATTAATATGTCAAAATAAATTTGGAAAATCGATTTTTAATCATTTTCAGAACGTTTTGAGACTAAAATTTCATTGTTTTGCTTGAATATTTTATATACTAAGTTATTCAATCAATATCAAGGCCTAAATGTGTTTATTTAATTAAAAAACAATAAATTAGGATAATTAGAAAATGAAAGAGGCAGTTAAAATTTGAAGATGTAAAAGGCAATTAATAAACCCCCATTTTATGTGGTCGGAGTTAAATAAAAAAAAATGTCTATAGCTTTATAATTGATTGAAAAGACCAGTTTTGCATTTTTCCACAAATCCAACGAAAAATAAGAGAGATATAGCGACTTTTTGAAAAGCGAATCTGCGCGTGAAGAGAAGCCTAGACAAGAGTGAAGCGAGGCTCCCTGGCTGGACTCTGGGCGCCGATCGAATTAGAAAAAACAAATTGATGCTCTCCCATCATTTGAAATAATTGCCAAATTGATTGATTTCATCTTTTTATGCTTTTATAAAATTTGATTCGAAACTTTTTTTTAACTATAAGAATAAAAGACTGCATATTTATCTACAAAAAATTCAATCCTTTGAGAAAAAATAAAATTTCAAAATATTTTGTCTTCAATCAAAGAGATGCTTATTTCTCATAAATATATTAATTAATAAAATCCATCCCTGTAGACCTTTAGTTCAGTGCTTGTTAAACTTTTTGAGTCGCGGCCCCGTTGGGAACCAAATAAATATCTCACGGCCCCCCTATTTTTTTTTTTTTTTTACATTATCTTGCCTATGTGTGTTCAATTTTAAGCATGAAGGATTTGAGCTATGAGACTGAAATTTTATATTTAAGTTAAACACCCCCCGGGACCGGAAAAATAAGCTTTTAATCAAAATTGGCCAAAGAGTACTAGTACTTTACTGATGTACTTTTTCAGTTTTTTTTCGATTTTCTCAAAATTTGCTTCAACGATTTTTTTTTAAATTAATAAATCAATTATTTTTTAGATGCTCTTTCAAATGTATATTCTCATTTTGCCGTTGAAATCTTCTGAAGACCACTTTACTCTTGTTCTTCATAGGAAAGATAGGAGAAATGGTTGCCATGGTAGCAGAATTTAAATCTTTTACTTTTTTACTTTCTCTTACCCTATATATGAAATATATATAGAGAGAAAGTATTGTTAGATTAAAATTCATATAAATCAATTATTTAGATGCCCTTTTAAAAAGTCCATCAGTAATATTTTGTGAAAATTTTTGTACTCAAATCAATTCATCTAAATTAAATTTTACACTTTGATATTTAACTACTCTACAGTAATACAAGATCGAAATATCGCTTGTGTTCAAATAAATATAACAATGATGAAGAATTGAAAGATTTTACATCTAACTAAATATATAACTATCATTTATTTGGCAATATTCTCTGACTGCTTAATTAATTTTTTTTTCTCGTTCAATTTTTATAATTCTTCCAAATGTCCAAAAAAAATTTAACTTAAAAGCTGTTAAATTATTATTTTTAAAAAGAGACAAATATTTCTTAGAAACGAGGGGAGGGCGCCTGGCGACAATCAGAGCAGAGGGATGGGGGAGCTTGCCGCCCGCTACCCTCCCCTCCTTTGACCAAATCAAGAGCAAGAAATAATAACATTGGAAATGAATAAAACTTTGATAAATCAAATGTCTATAACTCGGAAACGACTTATCGAATTCGCATCGGATTTTTTGTAATGAGTTTAGAATTTCCTAGAGAATATTCACATGGAACTAAAATTGAATAATTAAGAATATATTTTTTCTTTAATCACCATCCGTTCAACCAATCAAATGATAGTAAAATAAAAAGGATCATCGTTCTATATTCTCTGAAATTTTCCCTTTTATCTGTATATAAAATTTTCAAACAGTTTTTTTTTTTTTATTTATTTCTCTTTATTAGCAATCTCCGCACTCCCAATTTTTATTAAATAAACGAATATTATATAAATTTTAAATAAATACCTTAGGGGTTGTCCCATGGGCGTACCCAGGATCAAATCTAGGGGGGGGGCATGATCAGATCATGGTCGTCCAGGGGGGGGGGGCAGATCATGGTCGTCCAGATTGTGACATAGCTATTTTTTATATAGAGGGGAAAAGCCTTCGAATTAAAGGCCTAAAAGCCCTGGAGTCCTAACAAAAAGAATCATTCCCCGTCGCCATCCGCCAATTTTGTTTCGTTTCATCACTTTATAAACATTTAATTTTTTTTTTGTTGCTTCTAGAGGGGGGCAGCTGCCCCTGCCCCTCGCTGGGTACGCCCATGGGTTGTCCACATATTACGTAACGCGTTAGGGGAGGGAGAGGCATGGGCGTAACTAGGAGGGTGCGCGGGGGGTCATGCCCCCCTCCCCCAGAAGGCTCGTGGCCCTCCCCCCCCCCCCAGAAAGCTCCTTGCCCCAAGAAAAATTAAGAAAATATGGGGCTTTCCAGGCCCTCCGGAGGATAGCTGGTCCCATGCCCCCCCCCCCAGCCAAATTCTCTAGTTACGCCCATGTCTAAAATAGAGAATAATGGCAATTAAAAAAAGTAATAGTATAAATTATAATTTTATTTTTGTTCCAAACTTTTGTAATAATCCGGATTTCATTTTCAAAATTATAAAATTTAAATTACTCTTACTTTCTTAGAACAAAAGTAAAATTTCAAAAATTATCAACATCTTCAAAAAATAAATATTGTAGGTGGCGTGCACGCACTGAAATAAATAGAAACAGAAAAATAGAAAAAAGTCTAATTGGCCTCAGATGTCGAAAAAGACCTAAAAAATTCCCCCCCCCCCCCATGCCTTGGCCTTTCTCTTCTGAAAATAGCCCTTCTATAAATGATTTGGAAATGTATTATTATGAAGATATTTTATTGACCTTTTTAATATAGTAAATACAAAACTTGGTCTTCTTCTTTCTTCGCCTTAATCCTGCGGTGCGGGGTCAGCGGAGGGGGTGGGGGAAAGGAACAGAACAGGCCGGCCCGTCTCACGGTCTGACGCCTTTTGAAAATATAGAAAGAACGAGACTGACATGCAAAGAAAAGAAGTACTGCCAGTCCCAGCTCGTGGTTGCCATCCACGTACCCATAAGATGTGGGCCCCTGAGCAAAGTAAATACTTGGTACCCTAACAAAATATTTTAAAAAAGATATGCCAAAAATGTATCAACATTTAGTTTAATTTGAAAGAATTTAAAAAAATGTTTTATTTATTAGAATATTTAATAAATAAATAATCAATATGAAAAAATTCTTTACTTAGAAAGCAACCTTGATATAAATGTAAAACTGGCTTAAGCTTTTAATAATCTAATGTCCTTATATTAATTGCATACTTTCGCTCTCCATCGACATATTTTAACATCTCAACCTGGAGCAAAATAACTGATATCCATGAAAACATTATAATATATTTTTTATATCTTATTTTCTTTAATAAGATCTCTGAAAAATAATCATTTTTAACATAATAATCGATTTAATAAAAAAAAGTCACAAGGTCGTAGGAGACCCACAGAAGCGATCAGGGAAGATAAATCACCAGGGTCCGGGTCAAGTCTAAATTGACTCTTGAGAAAAAAATATTTTCATAGATGGGGCACACGGACTTCGAACTCAAAAAAAAAAAAAAAATTAAAAAAACTCTTATATTTTTTTAATTTTTAATTTTTTTGGAGGGGTGGGGGCATTAATATATAGACCGGGGGTCCCGAACTCAGCTGTTATGTGATAATACAGAGTGACCTGGCCCAAATGGTTAAGTTTACATTATTTTTGTGCAAAAAAATAGGCCTAACCCGGGGGGGGTCCATGGGAATTTTAGACAATGAGATAATATTAACAAAAGAATAGATTTTAAAAAACATAAACTTTGTTTTGTTCCAATTTCAATCATCAAGGCCAAAAAAATATTATCAAAATCATCAAATTATTCATTAATTTCTCATTCCCAAGATTGTTTTTTCTAAATAACTACAAGACAACTTTAATGGTTGCTTTTATTTGTCCTTCATATTAATTTATTCCAATGTTTATACTGTTTTTAATGAACAAATTTTTCAGAAATTGGTTTAAATTATTATGTTGCTTTAGTTTTATAGTTAATTAAAGATATAAAGATTTTAAATAAATTTCTCAAGATTTTTTGGCATATCATTTTTTAAGACATTAGTATTCTTACCTAAGGAGCTTGAATTGAATTGAAAACATTTATTTTAAAAAGTTCAAAAAGGGCATCTAAAGAGCTCGGCTTTGACTGCAATAATTATCTTATTAAAAATATTAATTAATTATTATCAGCTTTCTCTTACAATTATAATTCTAATAAATAAAATGTTTGTTTCTAAATAGTAGATATTATTTCACAACAAAATCTAACGAAATAATCCCATTAGATGCAAATGATTTGAAGTTTGTTTAACGAAAACAAGTATAAAATTTTTTTTGTGGAAAGTGTGCGTGACTTTTCTCAGAAAACTTAAATTTTAATTAAATGTTATTATTATTAAAAAATATTAAAGATAACATTTAAGTGTTGGAAGAGTTCAAAGGACATGTATTGATTAAGATTTACTAGTAACATTAACTAACACTGGGTGGTCCATAATTCTTGTTTTAATTTGTTTTATAATTTTAATATTATATAAAAGTGGCCCAATTAACCCCCACTCCCTTTATAATTTAATACTTAATAATATTTAAAAAGTACTATTGTTCGGTTCAGTCGCTATTGTTGAGAGCCTGGTCATCTTTGTATTGTAATAATATTTATGGATATAGAAGTGTCAAATTCCACAAAAAAAAAAAAAAAATGTAGCTGTTATACCTGTAATCAATATGATTCACATTGTTATTAAGGAACTTGAGCGTTATTTTCTGGAGGAAAGATTTTTTTTTTTTTTTTAAACATTCACACTTTTTTTCTCATTCACTCTCACATTCACACAGTCTTTTCGGCAACTTAGGCCATTTAAGATTTTTACGATAACCGTTATTTAATAATATATATTTATTTGGGGTCCAGGCATTCTTATTTAAGCCATTTGGTATCCAAATGGCTTAAATAAAATCATCAGACTGCCTGGGTCCGAACCCGCGACGTTTTGTATACGAGGTTAGCACGCTAACCTCTACTCCAAACCCCGAGGGCCTGGAGAAAAGATGATTGAAAATTGAAAACGCATAAATTTATTTAATTTTTTTTTTTTTTTAAGATAGATCTTATTTTGCTAAATTAGCTGAAATTTATTAATTTAAGTGTATTATTTTAAAAATTCTACAAAATGCTGAAAATTGATTTTTTTTAATAAATTAAAATACTCTTTTCTTATCATAAATCTTATTTCAACAAGATTTTATCAAAGCTTTTAAACTATTTAAAATTTTTTTTATTTTTTTAGGTTTTTTAGTCTTTGAAAAATTATAAATAATATAAATTTTGCCGCTCTGAACGGGAATCATCTGACTTCTAGAGCAAGAAGCGAAACTTGTGTTAAGGTCCAGGGCTTTTGATAATTGATTAATTGTTCTTATCCAATAATGGATTATTTAAATTCAAGCGGTTTTGTTGGCGCCACTGCATGCGTTCGGGTATTCTCGGCAATATTCGGCAACCTTCGTCATTTGGCCGACTGAGCCAGACGAGTGAGTCTGTGGGCCCGACCGGCTGCCAGAGCGCCTGGGTGAGGCAAGATGTCTTCCATTATGTCTTCATGTACGTCTTGTTTGCGATTCACATTCAGTCCCGAAGAAATCGAACAAAGACATAAAAGCCGTCAAATTGATCGCCTAATTAAAAAAGAACGCCAAGTGTTTCTACGACAAGTGAAATTATTATTACTTGGCGCTGGTGAGAGTGGAAAATCGACCTTTCTCAAACAAATGCGTATCATTCATGGTGTAAAATTCGAGCCAGAACTTGTTAAAGAGTATCAACATGTGATTTATCAAAATATTGTGAAGGGTATGAAAGTGTTAGTGGACGCCAGAGACAAATTAAATATACCATGGGAGAATAAAAATAATAACACGCTAGGTAATCAAATTTTAAGGTTTGAAAACAGCATGATGTTAGATGCCAGGTTATTTATTAATTATGCCCCTTCATTGAAAAGCCTTTGGAAAGATTCCGGAATTAAGCAAGCCTTTGAAAGGAGAAGAGAATATCAATTGGTAAGTTACGCCTTTTAATTTACCCAAATGAATTATTTAAATAAACTTCCTTGTTTGTTTTTTTTTTTAGACGGATTCCGTTCAATATTTCTTTGATAATCTTGAGAGGATAGCCCGAACGGTAAATTATTATTATTATTTACTATAAAATTATAATTATTTCTTGTGACACATTGGGCAGAATCAGCATGTATCTTTATGACTTAGTTCCACTTATTACAATTCTTTACTCGTCGCTTAACTTATTAATATTTAAAATAATCTTATTTTATAATTACTTTAAAAATCATTAAAAAGGAAAAAAGTTTTTTGTATAAGTGTCAAAAAGATTTTATCCTGCATAGAATCTTTTAGACCCAATTGAGGATATTTATTTTCATTTTTTCCATCTTTATGAAATTTGTTTTATTTGTTTTTAAGAACTTGATTGCTCTGCCTTATGATGATGAGCTATTAGTGATTAGGGAAATGTTTCTGTTCAATTTTAATGACTTATGAATTATTTAATAATAAATAAGCGAGAGTCAATATTAATAAGTGAGGGTCAATATTAAACACCTCCATGCTTTTTCTCATTTGATAATTTAAATGTTTTTTTTTTTTTTAATATTAAACATTTTTAAGGGTAACTTTATTTGATTCAAAAGTAATAGAAAATTCTAATAAAGATTTACATATTTTATAAAAACAATTCAATTAACAAACGAGTAAACGTATGGATGTGTTTTACCCTCATTATACCTAGATTTTGTTACTAAACACAAGTAGGAAAAGTGAAATTTAAAACTTCGAATTCTCATTATTTATTTTCAAAATTCGCTTGTTTAGGATCATGAATGAGACAAAATCAAATTTTATTAATTACTACAACTAGAAATAAGCAAAAAATTGTTATTTGTTAATGGTGCTTGAATTCCATTCAATATATTTTATTGAGTAAAATAAATATTGAAAGATATATAAAATTAAAAGTATTGTTGCTTTTTCTAATGAACCATTCCAAAATATAGGCTACTATTAAATATCAATTCTTAATAATCACTGTTTTGTTTCTTAAAAGATAATTAGAAAAATTGCTTAAAACAAATATGTCTATTTTTATTTTTTATTTGGAACGTCTTTGAGAGTAAAATTTATTGATTCTGATAGTAGTATTTACAGAAATCGATAAAGTTGATAAATTTTATAAAATAAAATTTTTCAATATTAATACTTAGGATCAATATTAATACTTAGGATGTTTCTATAGATGACAAAGTTTAATAAACAAATGCATCTAAGAAAATGTATGCATATAATAATATGATTAAATGATGATGGGAAATTAAAACTGATACAGTCCTAAACCATTCTTATCATTACATTTTATAAGTTTTTTGGCTGCTTCTGTCCATAATTCCATAGTTATAATTACATTTTTCCACTAAAATTAAATTTTTTCAATTACAGGATTATGTGCCTTCAGACCAAGATATATTACATGCAAGAAAAGCAACCAAAGGAATTACAGAATTCATCATTTCTATAAATAATATTCCATTCAGATTTATTGATGTGGGTGGCCAACGATCCCAGAGACAAAAATGGTTCCAATGTTTTGATAGAGTCACATCTATATTATTCCTAGTCTCCTCATCAGAATTCGATCAAGTTCTTTTAGAAGACAGGTGTGTTCTTTTTCCATTCCTTTTACGGGGCCAATAAATGGTAAATTGTTTATACCATTTACTTCTTTAGTGAGAGTGCTCTGAATAAGAAAAAGTCTGGTGTGACAGGTGGCACAGCACACAACTTTCTCTTACCCTTCGACAAGGGAAAGTTGTGTACTGTGCTTGTCACACCAGATTTTTTTGTTGAGACATATTTAGTTTCCCATAGCACCACTTGCATTTCATAAGTAAAAAGTAAAAAAGTCAATTGATTCCAAATTTCCATAGGCTCTGTCTGTCTATTTATAAACTATGGTTATTTTTCAAAATTTTAATCTCAAATCTGGTTATTTTATACACAATAGCGAATCCTAAATAAATACAAAATTTCATAAGAATTGTAAAGAATTTTTTAAAATGTGTAAAAAGTTCCAAAGGGGACCTTTTTGAATAGAAATTATCATGCAAATTCCTATAGGGATTTAACATTGGCTCTATGGAAGGAAGAGCCGGAAAGTGAATTTGTCTTTATTATTTTTTAGATGCTCTTTCAAATGTATATTTTCATTTTGCTCACAAAATTCACAAAAAATCTGGTGTGACAAGGACATAACTATTTAGTTCACCCCCCATATATTTTCTCATATGATTATTTCATAGTTTTTATAAAATAAGTTGGTAATCTTTATTTTTTGAATTCTATTCGTAAAAAAAGTTTCCATTAATAATTATTTATGTTAAAAAAAAACAATGAAATAATCACATAAGAAAATAAATGCATTGGTGTCCACTTAATAGTGATGCCCACTGTAATACTAAAAACCTAAATCGCTAAAGTTAAACATTTGCGGTAATCGGTGAATCTCTTTTTAAATGTGCCTGAACCCCGATATTCTGAATATATCGTTTAATAATTATTTATGTTAAAAAAAACAATGAAATAATCACATAAGAAAATAAATGCATTGGTGTCCACTTAATAGTGATGCCCACTGTAATACTAAAAACCTAAATCGCTAAAGTTAAACATCTGCGGTAATCGGTGAATCTCTTTTTAAATGTGCCTGAACCCCGATATTCTGAATATATCGTAAAACAATATGTATCCCCTATAGCAGGGGTGGGCAAATACTTTTAAGCGCGGGCCAAAATGAAATTTTCAAAATGTCTCCCGGGCGCAGGTCTATACCGCGTACGCTTTCCACACCCGAATGTTTTGGGTGGAGTTTTTCCCTGCCCAAGAAATTTTTTTGGCAAAAACACTATAAGTATCATTTTAAAGCATTTGGACAAAGAAATTTGACAGTTAATACCCTGGTAGGAATTTCCAATGCTGACAATTGGCCGAACCTTGGGCCAGTTGTCATCAGTTGTAATTTGCCAACCTTGAGTAGTGGCCATTGGGCCAAGCCTCGTCCGAGACTTGGCCCAATGGTATTATATTATTAAACCGATCCTTGGGAAGACGAATAGACCAAGCCTGGTCCGAAGTTTGGCCCAATGGTATTATATAATTAAATCGAGCCTTGGAAAGTCACCAATGGACCAAGCCTGGTCTATTATAATAGATAATAGTAATAATAAATTGTCTTACTTGGGTGTACATGCGAACAATTTGTGCCCACTAAAATACGAGTATGTCCCGTAATTTAAAAAAAATGAAAGATTATAATCGAACAGACCTAGTATGCTTGCATACATAAAAGTAGGGATATGGTTACGGCTGTTCGAAATTATAATACTCTCTATTATTTATATACTGTATTTCATTATTTATATGCACTCTACGCACACTAATACTGTTGATTTCAACAAAATCACATAAAAGGGATTTTTCAACGGGCCGGATAAAGTAAGCAAAAGGGCCGGATCCGGCCCGCGGGCCGGCTTTTGCCCACCCCTGCCCTATAGTCTATATGTCCTAGGGTGCCGTGAACGCTTAAAAAACTTCTTTGTATAAAATACAACTTTTAGGCCATTTCTCTTTTTACAAACGACTATTTTTGTCTATAAGGAGCATTATTTTTATTTATTTTTGAAAATTTCTTGAGCGTTTGAAATCTTATTCAGTAGAACCCCTCTTTTTGTTAGGTGTTTCGGAAGCTCTATTTAGTCATTGATTGTAACAACACGTTTTTCAGCGGAAACAGAAATGTCATGAATAATGAATTACAGAATAGCTTAAAATAAACGATAATACATAAGACAATCGTTCAATATAATTTTTTTAATGCAGTTGCTTTTTTAATATGCGTATTTAACTGTTTAATTATGACAATTTTTAAGACATTTGTTTCTATTTTAAATTAATTATTTTCTACTGGATTATTAATTTCAAAGCCTATTATAATATTTATTTTTTAATAAGGATATATTTAAAATTTAATGGGGTCGGCAACCTGTTTTACATATTTAACCTCTCTCGGGTCTTTTCTTAATTTTGAAAATTATATTTTTTTTTAAATAGAGCTTAATTTAATTTTTTTTTTTTTTGTTTCAGAAAAACAAATCGTCTAGAAGAATCCTGTAATATTTTTGATACAATTGTGAATAATCATGCATTCCATAATGTCTCTGTTATTTTATTCCTCAATAAGTCTGATTTACTCGCAGAAAAATTAAAATCAAGAGACTCCAATATATCACATTATTTTCCACAATTTAAAGGGGATCCCTACAACTTGAAAGAGGTTCAACGTTTTATTTTTAATCTTTTTGATTCGGTTAAACGAGATGTAAATAAATTTTTATATCATCATTTTACTACAGCAGTTGATACTGAAAATATTCGGCTCGTTTTTGAAGCGGTTAAAGATGCAATTTTTTTTAGAAATTTGCAAAGTTTAATGTTAGAATGATATATTAAGAGATACACATTGCTCATTGATATTATATAAGCAAAAAATATTTGAAACCAAAATTTAATTTTTATAACTAAAAAAAATGTGATTAAAAGTAGTATATATTTTATTGAAAAATGAAACAGACTTCACTTGGCTCAAATATATTTTTCTATCATTATATATGGAAATTTTAGATATCAAATAAAGCACATTATTTATATATATATACAAAATTTTTAGTTCAATGAATTGTTTTTAAAATTTCTCTTCATTTTTTTACCTAAAAGAAAAAGAAAAAAAAGGGAAAAAATAGATTTTAAAATACTAAATTAACAATACTATAAACCAAATTTGAACTAGTATATTATAAAAAAAAAAAAAAATTCTACTAAAATTTATATATTCTAAGAGTTAATGTCGAGGGAAAGATACATGTAGATTACGCCCTGCATTTTTCGTGTCTCTAGAAACTAAAGTTTGATAAAATCTTATAAAAAAAAGATTTTTTTAAAAAACTAAATTTTTGACAAATTCGGGGTGAAATGAATCTATTTTTGTATCTCGTTCATTTTACATGCCTATTTATATATTATATATTAAATATAAACCTAATAAATTAATTAAATTTTCAATGGATTTTAATATACGTATAAAAAAAAGTATAACTACACTTGATATAGTAGTGGTTGTATTTTTTTTTTTTTTTTGATTGACTCAATGCAGTAGGTGGCAGCCAGAGCAACCAATAAAATAAAACCTTCAAACAGATTTTTCAGTTTCAGTCCAAACTTTTATTGGAACTACCCCACTCTGCCTGTTATCTCCCACCCTGATTCAATTACTACGAATTATTTTTAAACCAAAATTAATGCAACATTTTAATTACTAATTTTGTATCAATATTTATGTAAACACCAAAATGATGTTGAATTCTCAAAAAAAATTTATTCAGACCAAATTATTTACTAAAAAAAAAGCGATGAGCTAAGAGTATATTTCCTATTTCATTATTCAATAAAGTTCATAAAATTAGTTTTTTTAAAATAAATACATATATTGGATGATAGAGGCGAACAAGAGCCCCACTAGTCGCGGTGATCTTATACAATTCGGACAATTGTGTTGTCCTGAAGATTAGCGTGAGTGATTTCTAATGTCTGTTTCAAAATAAAAAATATTTTTGATTTTTTTTCCACGGGGCTACTGACTGCTTTTATCTTACAATTAGCCAATCCACGCCGAAGTTATAAATGTATAATTAGATATTTATTTCCTACAAATCTTCCCGTTTTGATATATAACAATTTTTATAACTTTTATATATATTTATATATACATTTTGTTCATTTGTAAATTATTATTATAATTTATAAGTTAAATTTTACAATCTATGAAGTTGTATACAAAAAAACTAATATATAATTTTGAGAATTTTTAAATATTTCGAGTCACATTTTATTATTATTATTATTTGCCAAAGGTGCAAATTCAGACTAATTGAGCAGCTTACATGTACAAATATACATCAAAGATTGTTAATATGGTTGTTATAATACATATTTTACTCAGCCATTATGTATTTTTATAGATCTGTTATAACTTATTTATATATAAAAAAAATTTTATACATTCAATATATATATTCTCTTTATTATTTTTGTTTCAAAATATACTGATCTGAATCTTTTAAACAAATAACGTTACAATACGATTTTATTTTTATAAAACATTTATTAATTAATTCATCATTATACATTTGTAAATTTTTTTAATATAGATTTTTTATAATCAGCATTTTTATAATCATAAGAAAATGTATTTCCATTCATCGAAAGAAATATAAAATAGCTATTTTTTTTTTAACTAAGAAAATATAATTGTTGAATGATATATAATTGTTTATTTTTTAAAAGAATTTATTTATTAAACCTTTTTAAATGTTATTTTAAATGACACATTTTTCGAATTTTTTTTTAAGTATTATGTTTGAGATAAAATTTTTGATTCTTTTTTTTTTTTAATTATTTATATATTTTTTTTTATTTATAATATTTAATCGCAAAGAAAAAATAAAATAAAATTGCATAATTGCATCTATTAAAAATTTTTTTTATTAAATAAGACAACCAGAAAATATAAAGTATAGTAAGTGATCAAAGCTTTGTTTCTAGCACCGAAGAGAGACTAAAGCATAAATCTATTTCATCGTAGACTATTCTAAGAATCCATCATAAAATACTCTTATATTTCTACTTATAGATTTCACCAACCTTCCCATTAACTATTACTAATTATTATCATGCACAACAATTTAAATTTCTTTTTTTTTTTACTTTCTCTTACATATATATATATATATATATATATATATATATATATATGCGAAGATAACTTTTCTCGGGTTGAGTCGCGTGTGATGTTGAGATTTACTCGACGTTTCGGCTCTCCTTTTGGAGCCATTTTCAAGAGTATGGGATTAGGGGGGAATTGTTAGGGTGGTTTGTTTACGGGGTCGCAGTCTTGCTGGTCCCCAGGTCAATTTGGTGGATGCCTCAGAGGCGTGGTTTGGTCTCTGAGAGCTGGAGGAAGGTTGGGTGTGTGTAATTGTGTTTGTGTTCGGTTTAGGTTGACTACGGGGCCTCAATCTGCCTCCTCAAGTCGAGATGTTATTGGTTTGGTTAGTGGGTGTGTTAGGGGCTTGGGTTTGTTCCTGAGGTTTAGATTGGGTGTGTGTGTGATCGTGTCTGTGTTTAATTTAGGTTGACTTCGGTGTCTCAATCTGCCTACTCCCCCAGGGGATGTTTCCGAGGCTTGTGTTTGCCTTTGAGATGTGTTGGGTTGTGTGGTGTCGGTTTGCGTGTTAATAGTCGAAGTGAGATTTGTTTTTTGGATTTACTTGCTAAAACTAAAACTAATCTTGTCAGGGTCGTTCATTAATATAATTGGGCCAAAATGTTAAGGCCTTTTTGAAATTTTTTTAAGATCATTGCTTATAACTAGGGTCCGACCGAAACAAGATTTACAGCCGAAACCAAATTTCGGCTTCATTTTTAGTTTCGGCGGAAACCGAAACTTGTTTTAAACTTTTTCTTAAAATTTCCTATACAAAATTCCTGTCATTTTTCCTTTTTTTTTCTTTAGTAAAATTTCCATTTTTCCCTGCTGGAAAAATCATTTGACCTTTTCGGTGCGAATCTCATTAGACGTTTTTTTTTTAGTGTACGAGTCTCATTCCATCTTTTCAAGCTCTGGTTTCGGCTGGTTTTTGACCATAGATAAATTTTTGGCTAATATAGATAGATTTTTGGCCGAAACCGAAACCTCGGTTGATTCCTACTTATAACTCAGGAGATTATTTTCAAAGAATCAATTGGTATTTAATTTAATTTCTATACAACTAGCTGAATATATATATATATTTAAATTATGCAGCCAAGAGCGATTACAAATATCATATTCAATTGAGGGAATTAAAAATGAACATTTATGGTGACTAAGACGCAGCCTTTTAAATATCTGAATCAATAGATCTGAAATAGATGTAACTCTAAAATTTCAAATATATTTTTAAAAGTTGAAGCGATAAATTTTGGCGCCCTGTCAGCTTTTGACATTTCATCACATTATCTATGCATTTCACCTCATCTTAATTCCTCTTTTGTCGTGTTTCACTTTGTTTCGCATAATATATATATGTGATCTCTTTTTAACTTTATATACACTAGTAAAACAATGATTTCATATAATTTCTTAATATTTTAACAAGTTTTCAAAAATTATATTTGAATTTTGTTTATATAATTATTAAATAGTCAAATGGGATATTATTTTACTAAATAATAAAAGTTTAATTCCTAAATAGTGAATTTTAAGAGAATTAACGAACAACTATTTTATGAGAATGAAAAATGATTATTTAATAAAATAAACTTAAAAGAGCTTCAGAAGCCGAAGTTTAAAGGTTATCTTTAAAAATGACATTAACTTTCTTTTTTTTTTCTAAATATATAATTAATCACACAGTGTTGTAAGGAGATTTCCACTGCGAGATATTCTTTCAAATAATCTTTGTTTATATCTTTTTTTAACAAAATGGTAATCACATTTTTTGCTTATTTTACTTTTTTAAGTAAATTATTATTATTTTTTTTTAATAATATCCTAAATCTTTGTTTTTAGGCTGATATAAAACACACAAATGGCAGAAACAATGAATTTTTCAATACAATCATCACCAAGTTTTTTGAATATTGTAAATAATTAATAGTAAATTTTCTTATATATATATAAATAAAATGAACAAAGTTAAATCTAAAGAACCATTTTATTTTTTCAACTTTTTGCGCAAAATTTGTACTTTATTAATAATAAAAAAACTTTTTATAAGCTAATAGAAATGATTGTTCAAATGAAGGTAAAACACATAGATATATTTTTTTGTGATAAAAACAAATATTGATTACATAATTTTATATTGTCTGAAATAGAACATTTTAGAAATTATAAAGTCAAGAAAAAACCTCAATATGACAAAAATATAATTTAAAGGGTTAATACAAATCCATTTAAATATATATTTAAAAAATTCATTGAATATAATTTTTGTTTTTCAGTAATCTTTTTTAAGGGTCAATTTTCAAAAATATCCTATTTAAACCTGGAAGGTTTAAATGAAAAATAGCGTAATTTTCAGAAAATAAATTGTAAAAATAACCCATGGTTTTTTGGAAAGGATGCTTCGGATAAAAGATTTTTGTGAATTAAGTATTAAATAGGCCTAAATATTTAACATAGACAAAGTACAAACCTTGCCCAAAATTTTATTTAGCATAAATAATTGATTTTTGTCCATTTTATTTATATTAATATTAATTAATTAAAACAAAAAATAATCACCAATTTTTTTCAGGTATAATTTCAATGAACTATATTCAAAATACCTTAAACAATATGAAATATAATCAAATACTTGATGATATTGCGGCGTATGCATCTCATCATCCATTTATCGCACTTTTTTGTACTTGTGTTACAATAATTTGTTCTATTCCACTTCTAATATTTATTTTGTTTGCTGTTTTTACCACTATCGTAACATTTAGCGGATTCGTTATCATTGAAGGTAATAATTCAACTTATATAAAAGTTCATTAATATTCTGAATATTAAATGAAATTCATTAGATCTGAAATTCATATAAAGACATTATTCAAAAATGTTTTTGTTAATCGTAGTAATATATCAATTTTTTTTATAATTGTTTAAAATAAGCTTCTAGAGAGGGCCTTTTTCTTGACGGCTTCCAATTTAATAGACAGTATTTATATAAAATAAATTATAATATATCTATATGGGCATAACTAGGGGAGTCCCCCCCTCCCACGAAAAATAGAGACAATATGGGGCCTTTCAAGCCCCCGGAGGATGGCTGGTCCCATGCTTCAGCTTTCTAATTAAAAATATATTCCTTTTCACAAAGATTGTAATAAATGCCAAAGACATTCATCCATTCCAGGACCGTAGACATTAGATGGGATATGTGGGTTCAACACCCCCCCCCCCCCCCTTACACCGAAAAATTATAAATATATAGAAACATCATTTTAAAATTTTAAATACTGTTTGAAATTATAAAATATATTTACATTCTTTAAGATTTATTTATTTGAGAATGGGGAGATTACCTCAAAAATTTTGCTACAGTTCTGCTTCATTCTGTACCTTTCCATTTGAAATTTGTTTCTTTTGGAAATTTTTATACACTAATCAATCATTATTGTTGCAGGTGCAATTTTGACTGTCTCCTCAATCATTTTATGTGGCGTACTTCTAGCCCTTCTTTTAGTCTTTATTACTTTTGGCATATGTAGTGGAATATTTTATTTCGGTATGCTTAAAATCTTTGGATTAATTAATGTTTCTCCCGAAGAAAGTCCAGTTGGTCTCTTAATTAAAAGTGAAAAGAAGAAAAGTAAAAATGTAAACAATAAAGGAACAACGAAATTACAAGATTAAGAAAAGATTTATTGATATTAAAATGTAAATATATATATAACTTAAATTAAAATTGGCTTAAATCGATCAAAGAAGCTTTCTCTAATTCTTTCCATATTTTTTTGCGCTCATCGAAGTCGAGATCTGAGAAATAATCAATATATTGCGATTTATCATTTATTATGTCTTAAAAGGAGTTAAAGAAAAATATGTAAAAATTATCATCTTTTATATTAAATTGAGAGTTAAAGCTTTCATAGTTATTGTTATTAAATAAAGATACTTGTTTTCGGGTAAACTACAAATAAACTACATTATTTATCAAATATTAATTAATTTATTAGAAAAATAAGTTTTCAGTTTTGGTTGTTGAGTGTATTATTTAAAATGTTATTTAAAAGGATACAGCCACAGAGATTCTTTTTCGATATATTTTCCAAATCCCAACGTATGCCAAGCAATTCTTTGTATAAAGCTAAATGTTTCCTAAAATATATATACATACATATAAACATAAAAGTTTCTGTTTATTTATATGTGGTAATACTTACTCAAGATCTTTTAATTTCATCATTTGTGTCGAACATTCAAAATTCAAATTATTCCTGTTTTCTTTGAAAGACAATTCTTTATTAGTCAAGTCTTGCAATTTATTTTGATTTTCTTTCTAAAACAAATAAAAATTAGCCTATGAAAGGAAAAAAATAAGATTTCTTCTAAGGGGAGAAAATAAATTTCTCATAAAGAAAATTATTACAAAGTGGATGGGAGATGGGAAGGTAAGTGAATCAGTGACGTCATTTCAACTATTTCTTGGGGGGGGGGGGGAAGACCTTTTTTATTAAAATCTTCTTACAAATAGGTACTCAAATTTGGCCAAAAGATATTTAATTTAATTAATTGTTTAATTTTGTACATTTTACTCGTAGATATATTTTGAAATATTTTGTTTAGAATATAATATTTTATAAAAATCAGAGCCCTTAGGTCATTTGGGGGGGGGGGGGGGGCAAATGGGCATTTGCACCCCCCCCCAAATGACGTCACTGAAATGAAATTTATTTGCATTGATCTAATAGAGATTGCTTCTCGCTATTCAAATCTTTACGTATTTTATATTAAAAATTCACTACCTTTATAATTTAATATAAAAAGTAATTTTGATGAGTAAATCTCCTAGAGACAGTTGTCTTTCATAATAGATCTCCGGAAAAAATGCAAAATCAAAAGAGCACTTAAAATTAAAAGTATAAAAATTTTTTGCTGCTGAGTGACAGTGAATAAATAAATAAATCATTACAATAGAATTGAGAGATGCTTGGAATGAATGAGCTAAATTAATGCCTGGGCTGAAGATCTTTCATTTTAATGTCTGAGGCCCGACTCCTCTTATCAAATCATCAATAAGGGTATTTCCCAACCCTGTTTGGTATCACCATCTAAAATCATAATTCTTACTTGCATTTCTTTGAGCTTGTCTAATTTTTTTATTAAATTCGTATTCTGAATATTTTCTTCCTGAATGACATGTTTAATATCCTTTAAAGATTCAGATTCTTTCATATATTCAGTTCTCAGAACTAGAATAAAAATTGAGAAAATGAACTTAAAATAAAAAATATATTTATTAATGTGATATTTTACCTTTAAAATTTTGTACACTATTATTCAGAGATATAAAAGTTTTTTCAGAGGATTCCAAATGATCAAACGATTCTTTAAATATATTCATTTCCTCATTTAATGTTTTTAAAATATCTTCCATTTAAAAAAATGTTATTAAAATTTATGTATTGAAATAAATTAATTTAAATAAAAAAAATAATATAAAACTAAAATGTCAAATTAAATTGATAATAAAAAAAATAACGTTTGAAACTTTTTCAAAGATTCAAATAAAAAAGAATCGTGAAGATAGCAATATAAAAAAATGCAATTCGGTAGGCGGAAAATTTGAAAATTCATTTTAAAAATATTTCATTTTTTATTAAACTCGTTTTTCAGCATCTGAGGTCTTTTAGACAGCGTCTCTATTTTATTATTTCGTTATGTTTAGGAGAAATTCTTCAAGTTGAAAAAATTGTGAATTAGTGATTACCCAAGTTAAAACAAATGTGGTAAAGTATATCGTCTTGTTTTACTTTCTCTTACCTATATATTTTAATATAAAGAGAGAAAGTATTGGATTCATGTCGAAAATTCGATTTTGATGGATATACACGTTTTGAGGTCCCCTGAGACAAAAAAGTGATTTCCGCAAGGAGTTAGCCTCAGCTGGTTCCGAGTTTTACAAGCGCGGCATGCAGGCTCTGGACAGAATGATTATAAATAATTTATTTTCTAATGAGTTTTCTCTTGAGCAGCTTATATTTATTTTCAATTTGATACATATTAATTTATAAAATAAAATGTTCTTGGTAGTATAGAATTATTTTTCTTTAATCAACTTTCCTCACAAGTTCCATATTTTTTATTTTTGAATTTACCGCTCTTAATAAATTTTTATTTTTAGAGTATTAAATTTGTGAATACTTAGTTTCATAAATTTATGAATTAATTAAATAAGTTTTTTTTTTTTAATATTTACATTAATTGTTTATATAGAAAATTATTTTTTTTTGAACGCTTTCCATTTATTTATTAATCTCATATATTTTATATTTTAAATTAAAAATTTAAAACAAAATTAAAATTTATTATTTTAAAAATTTAGGAATTAAATTTAATCATTTATGTTGTTTTAGTTTTTATTTTTACTAATATTTAATAGGAAATAATTTTATTTTAATTAGAGGATGCCTTCCATTTCTCTATAAATAACTCCCGACTTTTATCAAATGACGTCATTGAAAAGATACGTGTCCTAATAAAAATATTCTCATTGTCATTGTGATTTAGATAATTCATTCTTTACAAAATTTTGATACATTGTTTAACGTCTTTTGGTGAAATTTTATTGATTTTTCATTAAAATATATTTTTTTCTTTATTTTATATTATAATAGCAAAATGCCACCTACTATACAATCATTTCTTAATTCATTTAACACCAGATTGTAAGTCTTGTCATATTTGATTTATTTTACTATTTTTTGCCAAATTTATTTATTTAAATTAATATAAATTAGTCTAATTTATTTTTCGTTTGTTTTTATCCTTTAGGGAAGAACCTGTCAGGTTACATCTCAAAAATGTTTATGCCTGTTTAACATTGTCAGGAGTATCAGCTGCAGTTGGAGTCTATATTCATATGTACACTCAATTATTATCAGCTGGATTATTTCCAGCTCTAGCTGCTATGGGTATACTCTTTTTCCTCGTATCAACCCCAGGAAATGATAAGAATCAAAATCTACGAATGGGACTTCTACTTGGATTTGCCTTCTTCTCAGGTAATTTCACAAATCCCGTTAGATGTTTCTTCATTAAATATTTAGTAAAATTCCAAAAAAAATATTTAATATTTATATATCTATATAAATTTCATCTTTCAATTCCTGTTCCATAGAATACTCTTCCAATTTAAAGCTAGCTGTCTAATTAACATGGAAGGATCTAGAGATTTTATACGTAGGCGTCACTAATTTTTTTACTTTCCCCTACAATCATGAGAAAATAAAAATTAGTGATTAAAAAAAATTATAGTTAATTTTTAACATGTCTCAAATCTCGTATAAAGAGAAAAAAAAAAATTATCTCCAACTTTTTTTATTTATTGGTTTATTTTTAGAGCATTTATCATTCTGCTTTTTAATTTTACGACTAATTTATATATATTATCTGCAAATTTTTCTATTGCTCTAGTAAAATTACATTAGATTTTCCTCATTAAATATATCAATCAATTATTCATATTCCAATTCAGATATTTTGCGACTTCCCCGTAATAGATAATGAACATGATAATGAAGAAATCTTTAGAGATAATCTAATTATTAAATATTATTAGAATATGACTGTGGAACCTAACAAGCTAAATTTAGGAAATTTATTTTATTTATCAATTATATTTGATATCTTACATGCAAAAAACTACATACCTAAAACATACATTAATTTTGCAGTATGAGCTTTATCTTTAAAATTTCATTCTTGTAATTATAATACAATATATATTTAAAAAAAATAAATAAATAAATATAAATTTAAAGATGAAACTCATCATAAATAATATATTTTACTTATCAGTTAAACTAAAACAATTTTTTGATACTTTTACAGGAATTGGCCTTGGCCCTCTTCTAGAAACTGCCATTGAAATTGACCCCAGCATTATTATGACTGCTTTAATTGGAACTATTATTGTATTCCTCTCATTTACCCTTTCTTCAATATTCGCCCAAAGAGGAAGTTGGCTCTACTTGGGAGGGTCCCTGATGACCGTACTTTCAACAATTATGTTTATTTCATTTGTAAACATTTTTATGAATTCTTATCTTTTATATCAGGTAAATATTTCATTATCAATTTTTTTTAATTATCTTTTTTTCTAGAGATAAAGTTTTTATGCAAATTAAGAATGTGCTAATTTAATCTATTTTAATTCATAATTAGTACAAAAACAAAAAGTAATACCAATAAGCGAGAAAAATTTATTTCATTTGATTTGACTACATGAAATAAATAGGGATGGGGTCTAAATGGCCTTAGATGCCGAAAAAGACCTTAAAAAAAAAAAAAAAAAAAATAAGAATGATGAAGGAAGAGAGGATGTCAGCCAAAAAAGGGTGAGGATCAAGGTCTAGATGCGTCCTTTCACAGCTGCTTTTTAACATCTATACCGAATATGTGATATGCAGAGTACTGGATGACTGTGATAGCGGCATATACGTATATCGGAGGCCTAAAACTCAACAACTTTCGACTCTTGAGATGAATAAGATTCGAAGACTGTTTTTAAAAGATTAGAAATCATTAAGAAAACAACGAAAGTCATGATTATTGATTGTGCCAACAATTAGAGCCATCGAACCCAAATAAGAAACTGTGAAGTGGTCTCAGATTTCATCTATCTGGCGCAGGCATGTCCCACTGTCCTCATGCAGCCCACTTGTACTTTTCCTGTGGCCCTTAGAAATTTTTATATATTAAAAAACTTACAAAAATTAAGATATGCACATTTAAAACCCAAAATGATAATGAAAAGAAACATTGGCCTTTCCAGTGTTTTTCTTGAAACGTTTCTAATCCGAAAAAAAATTTCCAGAAAAATAAATGCATTCAAGTGGTATTGTTGTCGCAGAATATTAAGAGTTCCGTGGCCGGCATGACGGAGGGTATCCTAGCTACACAAATTCATTTAACAGTGATGAAGTCACACTACTTAAATTTTTACTTTCTCTTACCCTATATATATGAAATATATATAGAGAGAAAGTATTGCGATCATTTCAAAAATTCGATGTCGAAATTTTGATGGATTAACATGTTTTGAGGTCCTCTGAATCCAAAAAAGTGGGTCCCGCAAATGGCCTGTCTGTGTGTGTATGTATGACGATTTTTAGCATGAAGGAATTGAGCTACCCGATTGAATTTTTATATTTAAGTTAGGTACCCTTCCGCACAATCAAAATAAGCTTTTGAACAAAATCGGTCAAAAAGTACTAGTACTTGGATTACACACAATTCTAGATTCAAGAATTCTAGGTTCTACACAAGGGAGGATCCTGAAGAGATTTACAGGGGGGGGGGGGGGGGTAATCTGGTCGCACAATTCACATTTCTACTTCTCTTACTTTTGATAATTTAAAATTGCATTCTGTACTTGTTTTCCAGAATGTATATACAAATCAAATTTTTAAGTATTAATTTTTTAAATTTTATATTCAAAATAAAATTTAATTTCCAAAAAAAAAAATATTTTTTTCAAATCTTGGACAGCCCTTCTACATAACTACTTTAGCACGTTACTTAGAAAATATAATTAATTCCAATTTAATTTTCTTTCAAATATTTCCAATAAATTATAAAAATTATAGTATTAATTAATCAAATAATTTTAATTTATACTTTTATTACAAATTGTGTTTTTTTTTATAGGCAAAATTATATTTGGGTTTGGCACTTATGTGTGGCTTTGTTCTTTTTGATACCCAAATGATTATCGAAAAACGTCGAGCTGGAGATAAAGATTTTGTTGCTCATTCTATGGATCTTTTCATTGACTTTATTGGAATTTTCCGTCGTTTGGTTATTCTTCTTTCACAAAAGGTAAATTTTACTCATCATCAAACAATATTTATTTTAATTAATTGATCTGTAAATTATTATTATTTATGCTGCAAAGGAGCAGCAAAAGGTAAGATTTAACATATAATAAAAAATTTCTTATTAAATATTTGTATTAAAAAAAAATTTGTATTATTTTTTGATTCTTCTCCTTTTAGGAACATGCAAAACGCAACAAAAGAGAATAGTCCATAAATGGAAAAAAAATCTTATAAAACAAGATTAATTATATTCATATACATATATAAAATAAACTTCACTCACTGTTTACATAAATCTTATAACGTTCAACTTAACTACTCATATATGTTTAGAATGGTAAGAAATAATCAAAATCCCATAAAAGTAATTAAAATATTTTAAAAGTTTTTAAAATTTGTTTTTTCGGTTTTTGCATTTAAATTTATTCTTATCATTTAGAGTTTACACTAATGAATGTATGTATATTGTTAAATTTATTTTAAGGTGTTAGTGGAAAATAATGTACATTTGCTTTAAATATTGTCTTTTATTTAAGTTTAAGAACTATATTTAGATATGAAAATATATCATCTGATTTGTAAAATAAATTAATCATTATTTAAATTTCTAATTTTTCATTTTAATTATAAATAAAATATTCCACTTCCGTTTTTCATTTATTTATTCATTATATTAACTGCGTAATTAAATTAGTCAACTTTTAAGTTAATTTAAATAAAACTTACAATTGCCTTTTTTTAAATTAAAATGAACACTAAAATGATATATTTGCTAATATTCAAATTAAAATAATCTTTAAACTCATTTATTTAATTCTTCAATCTGTAGGGGAAAATCTTGTAATCTATTTTTAAAAAATCCCGATAAGCTAGAAATCTGAAATTTTGCCCTTGTTAACTTGTTTTATTTATATTTATTAGGAATACTTCTAGGAATAATTAGTTATAATCTTAAAAACAAATGCCTGGTTATATTACTATTATTAATGAAGAACAAAATGATCTGTCTCTGCGTATCTTTTTTTAATTTTAAGCATGAAGGAGATGAGCTACGAGGTGGAAATTTTATATTTAAGTTGGGCACACTTCTGAGGTGTGAAAATAAATTTTCAAACAATCGGCCAAAAAGTTCTTGTACTAATTTGGTATACTGATAACTTTTTATTTAGTTTTTTCAATTTTCTCAAAATCTAACGATTATGATTAAAATTCATAAACCAACTATTTTTTAGATGCTCTTTAAAATGTATATTTTCATTTTGTTCTTAATTAGACTGACCATATTTTCTTGTGACAAAAACGGGACGGTGTTATGAAATGAAGCGTTGAGAAGTAGAAGGGGTCTTTGTCTAGGATCCGACCGAAGTTTCGGTTTCGGTCTTGGTTTCTGTTTCGGCCAGAAAATCAGCCGAAACCAGAGTTTGAAAAGATGGGATAATTTTTCCCTCTTGCGGAAATCATTTGACCTTTTTTTTAGGTGTGAATCTCATTCGACGTTACATTATTTGAGTCACGAGAGAAAATTTACTAAAAAAAAAAAAAAATGTAAAATGATAAAAATCTTGTACAGGGAAATTTTAAGAAACAAGTTTCAGTTTCTATTACGGTTTCGACCTAAAATAAAATTACAGCCAAAATTGAGTTTGGTTTTTTATTATTTAGAAAAATAAGGTATTTTCATATTTGGGGACCATTGGCGGCCCCTCCCCCCCCCCTCTTTTTCAGTACGCCATTGGTAAGAGAAAGTTGTGTGCTGTGCGACCAGTCACACCAGGTTTTTTTTTTAATGATCTTTTTATTAATTTAAATAATTTAGACTCCGTATTTATTTATTTTCAAACATAGCCTATATTATTTTTCCTTTCAAAATAAATAAAATTTATTAATCTTTCCTTTATTGTTTAAAAATTGTTTTGCCGCCAGCCTTCCAATCCTTGCGCACAGCACACTTAGTTCTGATTTAAATCCGCCAGATAGTAGCATTAATCAGAAACGCCTAAGATTGCTGATATTCACAACAGCAGAGATGTTAATATGGATGCCGATACGTAGGCGCTTTTGTTTCTTAATAAATTTGTATTTTCGAGACCTAGCGACCGACGACACTCGAATCTTTTCTTTTTTTTATTTGGGAAGGAGAGCCAATAGAGAGTGGCCTCTTAAAATGAACTTTGCAATATTTTTTTTTTTAGTAATTGAGTTAGTACTGTATTATAGATGTAGTATTATGTGGGAGGTAAGAAGGAATTAATTATTCCAGAAGAATGCAGCCAATATTATTTCATTAAATTTAGTAAAAATTTGATGGTTCAAACCCGAACCGAATCGTTAGCAATTCATTAAAATTTGCTAAATTTAATGAAATAATATTGGCTGCTTTCTTCTGAAATATTAAAGAACAATATTTCGTTGTTTATAGCTCCGAAGATGGCTTTAACCAAAGCCGAAACATCAGCTTTTAAAATAATATTTTTTTTAAAGAAAAAATTCTGGCTGCGTTTTCTTCTTTCATTTCTGATACAAACTCCTCCAACCATAAAATACCCTTATTTATTTATTTATTTTTTAATTTAAGCTTAAAATATACAAAAAATGTTTCTATTGAGAAATTTCTAAAAATGATTTATTATTTATGAAATGTTAATTGAATAGAAAAATTATATCTTAAGCACAAACATATCTCGCAAATTTGCAATCTTAAACGATATATTGAATGGCTAATGAACAGTCTATTTAAGCTTTGAGCATTGATTGAAAAAATTCCATATTTTTCTAACAAGCCTCTACCTAGTTAGAAAAATTATTTTAAAAAATAAGGAGAAATAGCCCAATCAGATTCCAAAGCAAGCTCTTTGATTGGCTAAAGCAGGCACGATCTTAACGCCATCTTTTAGTAATGATATTTTTTTTTTTTTTTTTTTAGTAATGATATGTGAACAGCTTTAGCTAATCTTTCCCCTTAACAGTTGTAGGCTACGTGCTGTACTTGTTTGCTATACAGGGGCGTATATAAGGGGAGAGGGACGAGGGGGGCCCCCCCCCCCCCAAAAATTTTTTTTTCAAATTATAAGCATTTTTGTAATAAAACTTTTATTTTTGAGAGGGTCGGGCCCCTAGGGGCTCAGGTAAAAACAGAAAAAATTTGGGTTAAAAAAAATTTAAGGAAAATTTGTTCTTAAGGGGGCCCCGGCTTCTCGGGACTCATGTGAAAACGGAAAAATTTAGATTGAAAAAAAATATATTTAATGAAAATTTGACTTTGAAAGAGACTGGGTTTCGGGGCTCAGGTATATCCAGTATTTTAAACTATTTTTATGAATGGGGGTGGGGGAGGGGGAATCTTTAAAAATTAGTTCGCCCCCCCCCCCCCGAAAAATATTTCTATATATACCCCTGTTACTAGGCCTATACATTGTTCTAATTTGCATCCCCTAAACTATGCATTAATATTGTTGATTATTATTATTATTTTACTACATCAAAAATAATCTCAAAAGATAGAGAAAAGTTCTATTTAAAATTTGAAATGACATGATGAAGAAAATAAGGGTGGGTGGGTGAATAGATGTTGAATTGGAGGATTCGTCGGATGCTGGATGAAGAAGCGAGAGAGGGAGAGAGAGAGAGGGTGAGGGGGCGCAATTTAGGTCAGTGCTTGGCGGAGGTGGCGAGCCGGGAACGCGGAGGGGTTGTCATGGCAACGGAGGCCAACGCCCGCGGTGGTGGTGGCGGCGGCCGATAACCCCGTGAACAGAGAAGAAAGAGTGACGCCCTCACCACCCGACATCACCCACCTCCACCCATCGGCACTCATACCCCAACCCTTCACATTGACCTTCACATTTTTTCTATTTCTCTCATTGTGTAGTTTTTTTTTTCACTATTTCAGAATAATTTTTGAAACTATTATTACAAAGTGACGCATAATGGAAGGAAAAATAAATTTTTATACCATTTTAAATATTTTTTATTAATATTTTAATTATTAAATATACCATTGAATGGCGACCAGGAGCTTCGTCTTTTTTGTTATATTATTTTTGAAATTATACTTCTTGATTCATGCCCTTAAAAGCGTTACGATTCGCTGCAACCACTTGGTGTTAACTAAAATAACCCATGATTGAGCTAGAGAGAGGGGCAGGTCAGGTGCGCAGAAGCCCTTGACTTTTCGATTTTCTTGCGCAATGACGTCACCTGGGAACAGGAAAAAGGCGGCTCTCGATGCAAGTAGACTCAACACATTTATAGTTTTAATAAATCAAATGAAATTCATCAACAATTATAGATAACATTTTAGACATTTTTATATTTAGGATATTCATAGATTCTAGTTTTGCCTTAATATTGTATTTATATTGTTTTCATATTGCTTTAATATTCTATTTATTTTGTTTTGGTTTTGTTTTCATATTGTATTAATTTTTTTTTTTTTTTGCTTTTTATTGTATTAATTTTGTTTTTCTTTTTCTTTTTTATTGTATTAATTTTGTATTGATTATTTTAAATTGATAAATATGTATTTTGTAGACGTTTTGGCCCAATGACGTGTGGCTAAACAGACAAAAAAATAAAAATAAAAATTTCTATAGATGGTCTTTTCAATAAAGACAAACTTTCTAAATTTTTCCTATCGTGAACAATGGCGTCATTTCAACTTTTTGTTGGGGGAGGGGGAAACTTTTTTTTTCTTAAAATTTACTTACAAATAGGTTCTCAAATTTGGTCAAAAGATATTTAATTTAATTAATTGTTTAATTTTGTACAGTTTTTATACTCGTAGATGTATTTTGAAAGATTTTATTTAGAATAATATAAAATTTTATAAAAATAAGAGCCCTTGAGGGGGGGGGGGCAAATGCCCCCTGCCCCCCTTCCCAAATGATGCCACTGATCGTGAATGTGAGAAGTTTCAATAATCTAGTGTGTAAAAAGAATACTACATGTTTTTTTTTTATTATAACTTATTGAGACGTGTTTGTTAACTGAATAAGGACTCGAACAGGTTTACCAGTTATCAAGTGACGCTTATTAGTCTTGTAGTCAGAAATCGGACAAGAACGATTGTTATTAAACAATTACGTAGTCAACTAAAAGTATCGAAATAGTTAATAAAAAAAATCTGGTGTGACTGAACACTTCAGATGTTTTGTGTTGAATAGAAATGAAAATATTTTTCTTCTGATCATTCAAGCATTTTCATTTGAGAAGAAAAAATAATACGCTTTTTATTTCAGTCGTCGACTACTCGTCGACGTTTAGGGTGTTAATCGTCCCCATTCTTCAGGACTTAGTCGACATTTTTAATAAAAGAAAAATAAAATATACATATAATGGTAATGAATAATAATTAATTGCAAGGTTGAATATATACTTAATAATGAGGAGGAATAAGGCAGCCGAAAACAAATAAAGAAAAACTTTTTTTTTCCGTTTGATTGACGAAGAATCAGCCGAAACGTCGAAATTGTTATTAAAAAAGAAGAACTTTTTCTTTATTTCCTTTCGCTCCCTTATTAATAGTAAATAGATTCTGGAATAGACCAGCAATGAAAAAACAATATTCATTAATAAATTTCAACTAAAATTAAAGCATTTACAAATCAATAACATTTATAGATTATTTTAAAAAATCAATAAATTAAAAAAAAAAATCAAAACTTATATTTAGTTTAGTTATTTCAATAAAAATTAATTGATACCTTAAATTTTATTAATAATATCTATTGGGCTATCACTCACTACTTATGATAGATAGCCGTTAGATAGATATTGGTGGGCTAGAGCCAGTTTGATCCATTAGTCCTATTTAAAAATTATTACATTGGACTTAGCCATAAATAATTTTTGCCGGGGTTGAATAGATTCAATTGAATATATTCATTGAATATATTATCATTGTAAATTATAAATAAACTTGTCAATGTATTTCAAAAAAGTTAATTAAACAATTGCTGCATATTATAATAGGTTCATAAAATAAACTAAATATGAAGAGAACGGGGATGGCGAGCTAAGGTTGGTGTCTTTTGTAATCTAATTATTGCCCCCTCTCTCTTCCATTTCACCCTCCTCCCCCCCTTCATCATAGGAATGTTTCTTCTCTTGTCCGTATCTCTCCTTTTAAATCAAATCCGAAGTACGAGATGAACTGCTAAGAAACTTTCTTGATAAATTTCCTGAAAAATAGTTCTCCAAACCTACAGCTCTGGGAATTGGTTGCCTAATGCACGGGCGAATATCATTTTTTACGTTCTCTTGTATTGCGATCATGTCAAAAATTCTATGTCGAGATTTTTTTAATTCCTTTTTTATTTTCTCTTAGCTATATATGTATATATATATGAGAGAGAAAGTATTGTATTAATGAAAAAAATTCGATGTCGAGACGTAGATGGATATTCACTTTTTGAGGTCCCCTGACTCCAAAAAGTGGTTTTTGCAACATGGAGTGTCTGTGCATATGGGTGTGTGTGTGTGTGTGTGTGTTCAATTTAAAACAAGAAGAAGAAGATTCGAAGAAATTGAGGCGCGAAAATAAGATTTCGATCAAAATCAGCCAAAAGCACTAGTATCAAAAATCAATTATATTTTGCTCATTTTGCTCTTGTTTGAAGCACAGTTTACTCTTGTACTTCATAGGAAAGATAGAAGAAATGGTTGCCATGGTAACAAATTATAAATATTTGGTATCCAAATGGCTTAAATAAAATCATCGGACTGCCTGGGCTCCGAACCCGCGACCCTTGGTATAGAAGGCAGGCGCGCTACCAACTACCTCAAGCCTGAGGGTAAAATTTTTAATTGATTGGGTAAAAAATAAGCGATTTTTTTGTCAAAATATTAAAACAAAGAAGATTCTTCTCTTTTTTGATCTGGAATTTACAAAAATTGCCTGCGGTGGAGCAAAAGTCAAGAGAAGGGGGCGAATGAAAGAGTGGTGGGGGTTAGAGAGATTTGAGGTGGAGGGGGTTGGGGGGGGGGTTGTAGGGGAGGTAGGTGCGAGCGGCGACCAGCCTTGAACTCGAGTCAAGTGCGATGCCTTGCAGCAGCAGCAGAGCAGCGCAAGAGGGGAATGAGAGCCATCGCCCTGGCGTTCGCTAACCTTGGCACCGCCCCTCCAACACCACCCCCACCCCACGACAGCGCAAACAACGCCCCTCCCACTCAACCACTTTTTATTTTTAAATACGCCCTAATTATTCTGATTAAACACATTTTCAAAAAAACAATGCAAACAACTACGTAGCCATATAATTATAGAAGAAGCATGACTTTTCATTTAATTCAATACAAATTATTAAAATTTCCATTTTTACCTATTATTTAATTTTTACTTTCTCATACCTATATAAGTTAATATATAGAGAGAAAGTAATTATTGGTTTCATGTCAAAAATTCGATGTCAAGATTTGGATGGATATACACGTTTTGGGTCCCTTGAGTGCAAAAAAGTTGTTTTTACAACATGGTCTGTAGGTGTGTGTTCAATTTAAAGCATGAAGGAATTGAGGTAGGAGGTTGATATTTTATATTTAAGTTAGGCATCCATCTCGGGAGTGAAAATAAACTTTTGATCAAAATCAGCCAAAAAGTAAATAGTACTTTATTGATGTGGTTTTTCAGTTTTTTTCGATTTTCTCAAAATTTGTTCAAACGATTTTGATTAAAATTCATAAATAAATTATTTTTTAGATGGTCTTTTAAATGTATATTCTCATTTTGCTGTTGAAATCTTATGAAGACCACTTTACTCTTGTACTTCATAGGAAAAATATAGGAGAAATGGTTGCCATGGTAACAAAATACCAAAGGTAAGAGAAATTTGTGTGCTATGCGACGTCACACCACATTTTTTATATATACAATTGGTTAATTGAGTAATTTTTAAGAGATTTAATTTTTTTTTAAGGTCTTTTAGACCCCATCCCTATTTATTTCAAATAATTTATAATCACTTCAAATGAAATAAATTTTTCTCGCTTAGGACGGGAAGCGAACCCGGGACCCCAGCCAGAAGCTAATGTCTTCTCCCTGAGCCACGGGTCACGGGCAATTAATTTTTTGCTTAATGATTCACAAATTTTGATTTTTCTAAGAGCTAAGAAGACAATTTCTCTTGTAGATGGCAAAATAAATTATATTCCGAGAAAGTATTGCATTCATGTCAAAAATTTGATATCAAGATTTTGATAGAATTACACAATTTGAGGTGAGGCCCCCTGAGCCCAAAAAAGTGGGCCCTGCAAAATGATTTGTGTGTTGAACAAAAAAAGTATGAAGAAATTAAGCTATATGGTTGAATTTTTTTATTTAAGTTAGATACAGTGAGGGACAATATAAAGTCCCATCATGCGTTTTCTACTTGTGATTATTTCATTGTGAAATGAAAATCTTTATTGGAAATTTTCTAGGTTTGAACCATGAAAGTTTCCATTAAAAAATATATATTTTTTTCAAAAAACAATGAAATCATCACAAGTAGAAAACACATGGGTGGGACTTAATATTGTCCCTCACTGTACTTTCCCGAGGCAAGAAAATAAAATCGTGCAAAGAATAATACAGTAGTACTTTACTGATGTACTTTTAAAATGTATCTTCTCATTTTCCTGTATTGTGTGCTGAGCAAACAGTTACAACAGATTTTTATTTTTATGAAATAGAAAAAATTAAAAATTAAATACACTAGGCTGTAAGTTTCGCAAACCTATTCAAAATTAACATTTTTAATACGTACTTATGTGTCATCATCATAAGTGATTTACGAGTAAAAATTATCTTTGAAACTTATAATCTAGTTTTAATTTTTCAAATTTTTCAATAGCAAAATATATAGTATATAGATAATGTTACATCTACTCAGTTTTTTCCTCTTCGTTATTTTTCGATATTTTTTTAAATTTATTTATTAAAATTATTAGCTTTAGCTCCCAAACAAATGAGCTCTAATTAAAACATTTAAAACCATTAATTTCATCATAAATAAACAATGTAGTATTAATTTAAAAATAACATATGTATATAATTAGCATAAATTTATCTTCTAGAAATATTTTTTTTTAATTAAAGAAGAGAATAAATTTCTCACATTTCTTATTTATTATAAAGTAAAATTTTTTGGGAGATAAGGTGGATGAACCTTCAGCCTAATATACAAGAGTCAAATAAAACTCTTAATTATTTTTATGAAGTAAACGTGTAAAAACAGATAAATACATACATCATGTCTAGAGATATATCTATGTAAATTCATAACCAGCCAAATTCGATGTCGAGATTTTGATGGATATACATGTTTTGAGGCCTCTGAGTCCAAAAAAGTGGGTCCCGTGGGTCTGTATGTGTGTGCGGACATTTGTAATCATGAAGGAAATGTCCTCTTCGAGGTTGAAATTTTATATTTAAGTTAGGCACCCCCCCCCCCCCGAACTTGAGTTAATAAGCTTTTAAACAAATTCGGAAAAAAAGTACTAGTATTTTACTGATGTACTTTTCAATTTTTTTCGATTTTCTCAAAATTCGCTCCAACGATTTTAATTAAAACTCAAAAATCAACTATTTTTTAGGTTCTCTTTAAAATGTATATTCTCATTTTGCCGTTGAAATCTTCTGAATACTACTTCTCTTATACAACATAGGAAAGATAGGAGAAATGGTTGCCATGGTAACAGAATTCAAATCTTTTTACTTTCTCTTACCTCTATGTATATGTTAATATATATAGAGAGAGAAAGTATTGGATTCATGCCAAAAATTCAATGTCGAGATTTTGATGGATATACACGTTTTGAGGTCCCCTGAATCCAAAAAGTGGTTTTCGCGACATGGTCTGTCTGTGTGTGTGTGTGTCTGTGTGTCTTTCTGTGAACAAAATATCTCAAGAACGAAAAGAGCTAGGAGGTTGAAATTTTATATTTAAGTTAGGCACCCCCTGGGACGTGACACGAAGCTTTTAAACAAAATCGGCTCAAAAGTACTAGTACTTTACTGATGTAGTTTTTCAGTTTTTTTTTCGATTTTCTCAAAATTTGCTCCAACGATTTTTTTTTAAATTCAAAAATCAATTATTTTTTAGATTCTCTTTAAAATATCATTGAAAAAAGAGAGGTTATCGTCTAAAGTCTTAAATGGCCTGAGACTGTGTGAATATGAGTGTGAATGAGAAAAAAGTGTGAATGTTTTTTAAAAAATTTAATTAAACGAACCCGCACAACAATAACCGATGCCAGAGTGCTCTAGCGGCGAACATATGCAACAGTCCAACTTGACCTTCAGTTCTCTAAAGTTTGCAAGTGTTCGGGTAGCGTTGAGTTTTGCACATAAAATTTCCGTTGTTTGTGCTGTTTAAAAATAGTGAAATTTTAATAGTGAGTTGAATTTTTTAGTGTGATATAGTGCCAAATATCAAAACGTCTCTCCTGGAGCTGAATGTCACTCTAATCTCAGGTAATTGGCAATTATTAACATCTTCTCATAAAAACCAAAGCTCATCACTCAGCCATCTTTTGAAATTAATTTTATTATAATTATTTTGTTTTTAATCGATGAACCAAAACGATTAAGTCCATCATATAATATTTATATTTATTAATAATAGATAAAATATAGCTATTAACCAACTTTTCTGAGAAATTATTTGTTTCATTTTATTATCTGATCTCTGAATCTCAATAAACAATTTACAGTCAAGGCAAAAATGTTATAAAATCTAATACCTCTCTGAGCATAAATAGGACTAGATCACTTTCCAAGGGTCCCGTACAATGCGATAATATTTTTTTTTAATTATATTAAATTAAATAGCTATTAACCAACTTTTAATGGCCTCGGATGACAAATAAAAAAAAAAAAAAAAAAAAAAAAACATTAAAACCTGATAATAAAATGTTTCGTTTGGTTTTTTAATAAATAGTTATTTTTTGCTTTCTTTTTCAAGTTTCATATTTTTTTTTTTTTTTTTAACACTCACACTTTTTTCTCATTCGCGCTAACACTCACACACAACACACACACATTCACACAACATTCACACAGTCTTTTCGGCAACTCAGGCCATATAAGACATTTACGATAACCGTTGTATTAATAATTATATATATTGGGGGTCCAGGCATTCTTATTTAAGCCATTTGGTATCCAAATGGCTTAAATAAAATCATCGGACTGCATGGGGTCCGAACCCACAGGGCCAGAACTACGAGATTTTTTTAGGAGGGGGCAAAATTTAATTTGCCACCCCCTCCTTAAAATTTTCTATACAAAATTCATATCATTTTACCTTTTTTTTTAGTAAATCTTTCTTTAATTGCCGCCTCCTGATACCTGCCGCCCGGGGCATATGCACCCACTGCCCCCCCCCCCCTAGATCCGGCCCTGGCTCTACAGGCCCATCGCCTTTTAATGTGGCCACGAATCACGAAGGGGGAAGAGGAGGGTCTTGCCTCCCTCCTTCTGTGAAAATAATTTTGTTGGAAAAATATATTATTAATATTTTTTCCAAAAAAGAAAAAAATTATTTAGTGTAGGGAAAGGCAATCGTCCACATTACCCACCTCCATCCGAAAATATTTTTTGACTATGGCCTTATACGGAATAGACATATAGAATATTGTTGCCATCATCCGCTAAAGCTTCACATAACAAGTAATTTCACTTTTGTTTTATTTAATGAAGAAAATTCTGCTGTCACTCTTGGTAGGCTTTTATTCCATTTTATTAGTTCAATGTATATTAATAAGCAAATACTTAAAATAAAGAGTTTGAGAGTAAATTGACTCACTTTTCTCTCAAATCGTCTCTTTTAGAATATGCTAATATAATTACTATGTAAATATAAATGGTTTCTAAAATAGCTTGATGAGAGCCTTAATAAAGGGAACGTTTAGCAAAGAAGAGAACACGAGATGATGTTGCATGTTAGAAAAGGGCTCCATCGAGCAAAGCAAGAAAGGGGCATCTATGAATATCGAAGCCAAAAACTCTGGGGTGAACGTACTCACTGACGTCATCGTGTGTTACATATATGCAGGATGTAGAAGTGTATGTATCTATGTGCGTGTGTGAGTGGGTGTGAGTGTGTTTATCCGGCGACCTTCCTCAAAGTCAGAGCGAGTCTCGCGAGCGCAAAAGGTCGGCCTATATATAGTCCCCCTTGGTCCCCCTGGACCCCCTGGTCCCCTCGGCCTCCTGCCTATTCCTTCACCACCCGTCTATCACTCGCTCTCTCTCTCTCTCTTTCCTTTCTATCTCCCCTTAAGTCGTTGAAAAAACTCCTTGTTTTTTTAAAATTATTAACCTAGAGAAGACGATTTATATTATAATTAGAAAATAATTCAAGATTTTTATTTTTATATTTATTAATAGATGGACTTTTATAAATAGAACTTTTAAAATTATTTTAAAAAAAGTCTATTTAAGGGGCGAGTCTCGAAAAACCATTATTTGCCGATTCAGAAGCTGGTTACTCTAAGGCGGCAAGAGATGGCGTTAGTTCTGCCCATAGGGAAACAAGCATTTTAGTCCATTTCAGTTGAAAGATTAGCAAATTAAAGTTGTGTGCTATGCGACCGGTCACGCCAGATTTTTTTAGAGTATTTTTACTTTCTCTTACCTCTATATATGTCAATATATAGACAGAGAAAACATTGGATTCATGTCAAAAATTCGATGTTGAGATTTTGATGGATATACACGTTTTGAGGTCCCCTGAATCCAAAAAAGTGGTTTTCGCGACATGGTCTTCTGTCTGTTTGTGTGTCTGTGGACAAAATATCTCAAGAACGTAAAAAGCTAAGAGATTGAAATTTTATATTTGAGGTAGGTACCCCCCTGGGACGTGACACGAAATTTTTGAACAAAATAGGCCCAAAAGTGCTAGTACTTTACAGACGTGCTTTTTCAGTTTTTTCGACTTTCTCAAAATTCGCTCTAGCGATTTTAATTAAAATTCAAAAATCAATTATTTTTTAGATGCTCTTTAAAATGTATATTCTCCTTTTGCTCTCAAAATAAAAAATAAAATTTTCTATTACCACACTTCAGATCATGGTTGATTATTACTTTCTCTTACCCTATATGTGAAATATTATATTTTTTTGTTGAATCTGAAGCATATTTTTTTCAGATATTCTTCTAGGTCTTCAATTTCCAAGGCTGTTCTTATGAGAATATTTCCGTATTTATTCCAGGTGGCGGGTCGGTGATTGTTCTTAGACACTTGTTTTGTATTCTAAAAATTGGGATTTGAATTTGCAGCGCTCTGTAGCCATAATGGACAACCGTATTGCAATGTTGGTCTAATAATGTTTCTAAATAAAATTATTATGTAGTCAATTTCTAAGGGACTTTTTCTTCCAATTAAAGGCCATAGGGCTTTTAATGCCAAGCGCCCGATTTCTGCAAATGTTTTTAAATGTGGATTCCAAGTTAGCATTCGGTCGATTTATAAATTAATAATTAATTAATTATAAATAAAATCAAAAGTTTTAAAATATGAAAAGATGAAGAAAGACTTTTCTTTTATATGCTCTCTGATCAAAAGAAATATACAAATGTTAAAGATGAGATAATTTTTCAGAAAAAGAGATGTACAGTATTATGTGTGTGTGTGTGTGTGTGTGTGTGTGTGCGTGCGTGCAGTGCCGGATTAAGCAACATGGAAGCCCTTAGGCAGTCGAAATCTCGGGGCCCTGTCAGCTAATAATTTTACCAGGGTCGTATATAGAAATTTTTTTCCCTTCCGTGAAAATTATTTTACCTCTTTTTTTTATCTTGAGTGACTGGTGCGTAATACTTTCCTCTTATTTTCAGGTAATTTAAAGTTACATTCTGTACTTGTTTACTAGAATATAAGTATATACAAATAAATAAATTTTATAATCAAATTAAATTTTATTTTGAATATAAAATTTTAAAAATTAATACTTAAAAATTTTATTTATATATATATATCTATATTCTAGTAAACAAGTACAGAATGCAACTTTAAATTACCGAAAATAAGAGAAAGTATTGCGCACCAGTCACTCAAGATAAAAAAAAAAAAAAAAAAAAAAAAAAATTCAAAGAAAAATATTTTTCTCAAATCTCGGGGGGGGGGGGGGTAATTACTCCTTTACTCCCCCTTGTATCCGCCCTTATTCTCTTAATAAGAGCGGATACAGAGAGCTAGTACAAGTTTTATCTTTATGGGGTAAATTATCAAGAAGAAAAAATTAAATTTAAATTGTATTAAAAAATTTATTTGACCTCCTCCTATACCCCTTCTCAAATCTACCCTTTCGGATAATCATTATTTTTAATTTATATGTGATAAAATGCAATGATTCTTTTGCAAACATTTTAAAAAGCCCTGATAGTTTGAATTTCACTTGAATATTCAGTAATAATGTAATACACTCATATCTCTTATAAGATTATCGATTTCAGGTAATCGGGTGTCGCAGCATATAATTTAATTCTTTATTAATTAAAAATAATATAAATAATAAAATTTAAAATAATATTTAATATAAAGAATAATATTTAAAATGAATAAACAAAGTTTCAGAGAGAGATGGGTATTGGTTCCCCTAAAGGCCGCAAGATGTCGGACGGCGACTCAAGGTGGCACTCAGGGACTAACTTTTTCGTTCTGTTAATATATATTATTGGAAAAATATTTCTTTGTTATCGCTTCTCGGCCTTTTGGCTAAGATCAAAGTGTAGTATCTGTTCTTATCAGCTTAATATCTGATACGTTCCCCATCGGGGAACCAGAATATTAAACTGATTTTTGGAAATTGATGGAGTGTTAGGGGCTTGCTCCACCTCCGTCACGGGTTGACCTGGCATTGCAGTACCGCCAGGAACGGCCCACCTTAAAACAATTCAAATCATAGTAAATAATATATTATAAAAAAAAAAAAATATATACATATATAGGGCCACCCCCACCACCCAGGCCCTCGACCATACCACGCGAACCCCGGACTACCCCAGCTCTTCGCCCCCTCAAGCCTTGGACACACGGGATTAGTTGCTGCCCATCTCTCTAGGTACAGAGTGGAGAGGCAATCACCACAATCGTTGTATTTCATCAAGTGTGGCGAAATCTCGAATGGGTGACCCCGAGGAATAAGCGCGCTTAACCTTCCCTTCCCCCGATAGCCATCCGTAAATTAAAAATATCAATATCTCTCTCTCTCTCTCTCTCTCTCATATATATATATATATATATATATATACATATATATACACAGACAGTGCTGGAATAAATTATTTTCTTTTATATTATTTCTCTCTAATTGATATATTAATATATCATTTATAAATTAATATTATATTTTTTTTTTTTTGTTTTTATCTTTCTCTGGGTATAAATTGAAGGATCATTATGTTGTGATTGATTTTGATTTAAGGTGTGTAAAATTATTATTACTTTCTTGACAAGGGCGTCCGCAGGATTTTTTGCAGGGGGGGGGGCAAGTCACTTCCAGATAAGTTAAAAAAAACGTATTTTGATATTAATAATGTTATACATCTCTTAGTATTTAAAGCTTTCTCACCGCGGCAAGGTGGATGTATACTGTGAAAGGTTTTTTTGTATTTTTTTTTTGTTTTATACATTTTTTTGTATCATTTTAAATTTCCAGGGGGGGGGGCAAGTGCCTGGTTGCCCCCCCCCTGCGGACGCCCATGTTTCTTGAACAATAGCTCCATTAGAATATATTTATTTATATTTTATAAAAATCATTCTTATTTTAAATATTACTTCTTACAAAATGTTTCTCACATATGAACATAGTGTATATCTACAGTATATGATGAATTTGGCAAGTCGTTTAGATTGGATCTTATCAACATACATATTGATATATCTTTGAATAACTATTTATTTGTAATCAGATTAATACTTTTTTCTTCAAAAAATCATTTTTATATTTTTATTTTATTAAGATCTTCTTATACTGTTTTACAAATTATTATTATGTTATGTTAAATACCATCACTGTAAAGGACATTTATATTTCAACTAACTACATATAATTTTTTTGTATATTTTATTCAGAGCCATTTCTTAATTGGGATTAATATCCTGTGAAATGGCCAGATTAAATAAATAAATAAAATAAAAAATAAGCAACATGAAGAAGGCCCTTAGGCAGTCGAAATCTCGGGACCCTGTCAGCTAATAATTTTACCACGGTCGTATATAGAAATTTTTTTCCACCTTCCAAAAAATTTTTTTTTTTTTTTTTTTTCAAAACTGTTTCCTTTTTTTAGAAAGTTGAAATTTTTGTTGCCCTTCCAATTTTTTTATTTTTTCTCGCACTACGGAACATTTACCATTTGTTTTTACCCTCCCGTGAAAATTATTTTACCTTTTTTTTAGAAAGTCCAAATTTTTGCCGCCCTGCAAAAATTTTTTCATACATCCACGGAAACCATTTTACCTTTTTTTTTTTTTTTAAATTCCACTATACCGAAAAATAGTGTTTCTAATTCATTCTGATGTTGCGGGGCCCATAGGCGATCGCCTACACCGCCTAATGGATAATCCGGCACTGTGTGTGTGTGTGTGTCCTTTTGCACGCAAGCAAAGGGTGTTTGAACTGAAAAATGAGATCTACTTTATTTTTATATGTCAAAAAAGTCATCCACGAATGAAAGTTGCCTAACGCGCAGGCGCTTCAAGTAAATTCCAAGCATTCCGAATTGAGATAATTTATGTAAAATTAAAAACATTCACATTTAAATATGAAATCGCCTATTAAAATATGCACTGTATTTTACAGAAACAAATCATTCTGTTGAATTTCATTTTTTTTTTACTTGAGAACCAACTATTTTTGAACCATTTTATTTTTAAGCGATACTCCATTGAAATAAATTTAACAGACCTGTTTTTTTTTTTTTTTTTTTTTTTTTTTTTTCAAAATAAAATTTGTTGATAAAAACGAAGTCAATGGACTCTTTTGCTTTCGTGTCCTGACCTAGCAACTTTTTGCTATCTTTGTTTATTGGGTCGGTGCCGATCTCGAAGTCAACTCCTATCGCAAAAGCCTCACCAATCGCTCTCTAATCATTTAAGTGCAATCAAATAAAAAAAAACCTTTTAGCTAACTTATTTCTATAATAAGAGACCAAAATATAAAGAGACTTTTTAAAACGTCTAAATTCTTAAAAATACTGACGGTATCCTAATTCTTTAATAGAGAGGGGGGAGAGGAGGTGGTATGCGAAATTTTTGACATTTTCCTTCCCTTCCTCACAATCGGATTCTATGTTGACATTAAAAGCCTGGTAAATTTATAATATCTCACCTAATTTTTAATTTCACTTTTTTGCTGGCGGATTCTAAAAACAAATTAAAAAATCTGGAGTGACTGGTCGTACAGCACACAACTTTCTCTTAACTTTGGTTTGAGAAAGTTGTGTTTTGTGGTTGTTACACCAGATTTTTTGTGTCGACATATATTTAATTTCCGACAGTGAACCCTAAATTAGATTGAATTCAAGATGTCAAATTTATAAACTTGGGAAAATATTTACAATATATATTTTGTTACCATGGCAACCATTTCTCCTATCTTTCCTATGAAGTACAAGAGTAAAGTGTGCTTCAAACAATTTTGAGAGCAAAATAAAAATATACATTTTAAAGAGCATAAAAAAAAAATAATTAATTTATGAATTTTAATCAAAATCGTTGAAGCTAATTTTGAGAAAATCGAAAAAAACTGAAAAAGTGTAGTAAAGTACTAGAACTTTTTGGCCGATTTTGTTTAAGAGCTTATTTTCACTCTCAGTGGGGTACCGAACTTAAATATAAAATTTCAACCTTCTAGCTCTTTTCGTTCTTGAAATATTTTGTTCACAGATAGACATACAGTCAGACATACAGACCATGTTGCAAACTATTTTTTTGGATTTAGGGGATCTCCAAACATGCATATCCATCAAAATCTCGACATCGAATTTTTGACATGAAACCAATACTTTCTCTCTATATAACTTATATATTAACATATATAGGTAAGAGAAAGTAAAATAAGTCTGCCTAATATAGGAGAATTTTATTTATGGTCTTCAATCGAAGTATGAGCCAGAGAAAATATATTTATTTCACTTATTTTGCATTTTTATTAAATTGTAGTTCCTGGAAGTTTCCAAAGATATCAAAATGAAAACTTTAAATTACGAGTTTGATGTCAGCCAAGGAAAACAAAATCAAATTTAGCTGTCGACGTTGTGGTGCGGTAATCGCGCTATTCCTCGGTACTTCTTCATGACATTGCATTCTTTAAATAACCCTCTTTAATACTACACAAAGAAGTTTCTTGAATTTACAATAATTGGTTGCATATAATATGTGGAAATTAATAGAACTATACTAACGGTATATATGAACCCTGTTGATTGATTGATTGGTTGTTCTGGGGCTTCTCTTTGCACTGCGACCTTCTAGATCAGATCTATTGTGCTCCCCCGATCTAGGAATGGTTCGAATTCGGGTGATGTTTTACCCCTGAATTCCTATGTCCATCCCTCAGGCCCTAAGTGCCTGGAATTGGAGGGGATGTGTACTCCCTTTTGCTCCAGCAGAGACGTTCGACTTTGGTTGAATTTTTTCGGCAAGTTGGGTTCGAACTCGAGTGACATTTTACCTCGAATTACTAAGCGTCAGCTTATCCGATAAACCACGCTCGCCTCTATGAACACTGTTATGCAATGGTGTGTCAAAGACCAAACATCGAGTTTTGAGAAAATCAACATTAAAGTTTTTCTGATTTAAATTGTTTTGATTAGATTATATATCATTTTTTTTGTCAATTGTGCAAGTAAATACTGTAATTATGGCAGATATTCATAAATTATCTCTAAAAATACGACTAATTTAGAGAAAAACAATAAAATATAAAAAATTATTTTTGCAAAATTCTCAAAGTCCAATTTGCAATTTGCAAAAATGCTTCAAAGTCTCTTGATAATAAATAAAATAATTTTAGGTTATAATTCAAAAATTAAAACGAAGATATTATTAAAGTTCTTTTATGGTTATATTTAATATTAATAGCTTAGAAACTTTTTATCAAAATTACATTAATAAATTTTAAATAGTATTAATGTTTTAAAATTAAATACAAAGTGATAACAAAATTTTCTCATCAATTAATTCCTGAATGGAAGTGAACATGGCAACAGTAAATCAAAGTTATAATGAAATTGACTTAATATTATTTATTTTGTTGTCTTTTCGAAATCGCATTCATCCTCATCTTCATTATCAGAAATAATATCAAAAAATTAAATTTTGACATCTACGAATTCATTTCTCATTTAAAAAAAAAAAGGATTTTGGTTTATTTAAGTTTAAATAAGTTTGTATTGGTTGTTAACACCATACATTAAATATAATTTTTTTAGGACATATTTCATAACAAAATACTATTAATTAAAGCATTTGAAACAATATTCCGTGCTTAACTCAATTTTGAATTTTTTTGGTCTTTGACACACCATTGCATAACAGGGTCCATATAGTATTTTTTATAGTATTTCTTGTATTAAAATTTTCTTGACTGATTAATTAAGAAAATTTTATTTAATATAAGAGATTCTTTTTGAGAGCTTGGGTACTTGGGTAATCCCTTGCGCGAGGGTTCTGTGTCATTGATATAGCATATATAGTCCAACCCTTGATGATTCATCTAAGTATAAATGGTTTTTATTCAATATATTGTTTTAAGAGCCAATAATTTTTTCTAGTATAGAGCTTTTTTTTAATGATTTAATTAATATTCGGATGGCGCAGCCGGTTTTTATTGTCTACAAGTCAAGGGCATAACAGCCCTTCATCCTTGAGCCTTCAGGTCACGTGACGCGCCCTTTGAAGGCCGTTAAAATGAAATCTAGAGAGCTTGAACCAGTGGTTTAACCCTCGTCAATTTTTATTTTCTTTCAGCAATTAAAAAAAAATCCTTTATTTTATCACTAATGAATTCTTGTCCCATTCCTGGGCTGCTAAGTGGTAGAGTACTCTCCTCTTGTGCTAAGAGTATGGGGGTTCGCTTGCTGTTACAAGTGACAAAAATTAATTTAACTTGAATTGGCTTCCAATCAAATAAAATAAATATGAAGGGAAGGAAGGTTTAAATAAAGAATATAAATGAAAATTAAAGTGAAAACTCTTTTTCAGGTATAGATTAAATTTATCAGATTGTTAAGGCCACCCACCCGGAGTTTCGACCCGCTTGGCATTGCTTGACTACAAGATTCAGGGCCGGAACTAGGAGATTTTTTAGGGAGGGCGAAATTTAATTTGCCGCCCTCTCCTTAAAATTTTCTATACAAAATTTATATAATTTTACCTTTTTTTTAGTAAATCTTTCTTTAATTGCCGCCCCCTAAAATCTGCCGCCCGGGGCACACGCACCCACTGCCCCCCCCCCTAGATCCGGCCCTGACAAGATTGTTGCGATCTTGTTGTTGCTCTAATCCTTTGTCGGCTTTACATAATTTGTAAATTTATATAAAACACAAAGATTATAAAATAAATTAAAATGAAACTAAATTTAATAAAATACCATAAATCACTTTTACTATTCCCTTCTTGAAAGATAGATTTAATTAATTTGGCTTATACTAATTAGGGGATTAGGTAGCCTTTGACTATTTGTAACTTTTAAAATTTTAAAAATTAAATTAATATTTAAAAATAAAAAATCCCCCCCCCCCCTCCCCGAAAAACTCCTCTGCATCGCCCTTGTATTAGGACTTTTACTTTTAATGTCTTTTATAATGTTTTTTATATGTATATAATTTTTGTGAAACTGGCAGAAAGACCTCTGATCAGGAGCAAAAAATAGATAATAATTTAAAAAAAATATTGGTAAGAGAAAGTAAAAATGTTTATTTTTAATAAAAGTAATGTTTATATGATGTTGTTGCCAGGGATGGGTAGGATCGCGATTCTTTTGAATTTAAATCCGAAGATCTGATCCGATCCAGGATTTTTAGATCTGGATTGAAATCCTTTTTTGGGGGAGGATCTAGGATCTGGATCGCGATCCAAATCGAAATGAGGGTGAATTTAAGGATTTTGATCGAAATCCTTTTTGCTCTCTGGACTTAGGATCGGATCGCTATTCCTTTATGAAGATTTAGCAATCCTGGATTTTTGCCATCCTTTTCAATGGATTTCTAATCCTTTAAAACTTTATTTTTCAAATCGGCAACTCTGCTCAGGACGTTCGTTAATTTTGGTACAAATTTAGATGTTAATTCGGCAATTTCATTTGAAACTGGATCCGATTTCCGGATTTATGGATGGCAAGTCCAGTCTGCGGATTGGAACAGCGTTCCTTTTTCAAAATCGGATCGGATTAGCCGATCGGATCGCCCGAACTTGTTGGATCGCTGGATCGGATCACTAATCCTTTTTAAAGGATTTTGTCCATCTCTGGTTCTCTGGTTGTTGCCAGTGTCTTTTCTTTTTTAGTCAGTTTCTTTTTTAACTACGTAATTTAAGTGCTCCTCAAGAGGCCTCCGATGCCAAAGTTAAAGGTTTCGCATCCCGTCCCAGGCGATTAATATTATTTCAATTGAATTGGTTACTAACCAATTGAAATAAATGGTGATGGGGATTAAATGGCTTCCGGTAACGAAAAAGACCTTAAAATGAATTAAAAAACAAAAAAAAAGTTCTTATCAAATATTTCAATATAATTAAAAGGGCTCCCTGACTTTAAAAAGATTAAAAATCACTGTTCTAGTCGATAAAAGCAGTAAGAGATAAATGAGAGAAAGGAAAAAAAATGTGAAAAATAATCATCACTTTCCTCCATTAAAAATCGATATAATTTATAAAATATTCATATAGGAAAAAGTTTTTTTTTTTTTCAATAAATCCCTACTCTCTAAATTATATTATGTACTACCAAAAAAAAGATCAATATTTTTGTATATCAAGTGTTACAAAATATTCTAATATTTTTTATAAATACTTTATACTAAATACATTAGTGAAAAGTTCAAGGTCGTAACAATAGATTGGATATACATAATTTTACATTTGAAATATGATTGCGTGGCGTCGTTTTATAAATTCTGAATGACGAATTAAGTGGTATAAGTGAGGCAAGTTAAATCCCCGGAGATGAGCGATTGTCCTTTAATCTCCTTGGATTGTTTAATTTTAAAGTTTATCATACTCCCTCTTCCTAACCAGCAGGCAAAGGTAATTTCCGGGTTATCCTAGGACAATATCATCCTGAAGGATTTGGCCCAGAAGGAAGTGAGAAGGAAACGATCGAGGGACCTCACCTTGACCCGGTGACCCAACTTGATGCTCTCGTCAGGGACGACCTTTTCTTTTTTTTTTTTTTTTTTTATTTCCATATCAAAATAGATCACACATGTCCGAATTCAATTATAATAATAGTCATTTAGGACAATTTTCATTTGGGACATGTTTTAATGAATTCATTTACCATTTGGCCGTTTCTCAAACTTTATTTTTTTATATAATCACTTAGGCCTTGACACTTTCAAATATAAAAACAACACGGAAATTGATATTTTGAATATTTTTACTTTCTCTTACCTATGTATATATGTAATATATAAATAGAGAGAGAAAGTATTGGATTCATGTCAAAAATTCGATGTCGAGATTTTGATGGATATACACGTTTTGAAGTTCCCTGCTTCCAAAAAAGTGGTTTTTACAATATGGCCTGTCTGTCTGTGTTCAATTTAAACATGAAAGAATCGAATTGGGCTAGGAGGTTGATTTATATTTAAGATTTGCACCCACCTGAGGCGTGAAAATAAGCTTTTGATCAAATAGACATAACACATGTTCGGTTGTATGCTGTGCAACCCGTCGCACCAGATTTTTTTTATTTAGTTATATTTTATAGCCCGGATTCCTATGAAATTGCATATTCTATTTGCTAACATGTACTGTACGACCCGGAAAACCAATTTCTCATCCGAATCATGCCCCCTTGGAACTGTGGTTCAAATTTTCTATTACATTTTTTTGCATATTTGGTGAATAATGCATAAAGTTGCATATTTAAAGTTCCCCTGATGAAGGCCGGAAAAATCGGCCGAAACATCGACAATTATATTAAAAAAAGCGAAAAAAGAAATATATTTTCTTTAATTACTTTCGGCTTTCTTATTCTCCTCATTGTTAATTATACGTTTAGCCACTACTTCTGGAAATTAAAAGTTAGTTTTTGAGAAATATTACGTTTTTTTATAATGTATTTATTTTGTTAATTAACAAATTTTACATTTTTAAATTTAGTTTTTATTGCGAAATCAATTTTATTTTTAGAGATTTGGTGAGCTGATTACTCATATTTATTCTTTATTTATATCATTAATTTTGTGTGCCGCAGGCGGCTCCGATCTTGTCGACGAACAACCCCTAAAATTATTGTTCCAAGCCTTTGATTAAAATTATTTTTTTGAAGCCCAACTCCATAGAAAAGATATAACAAAATTTCAATATTTTCCTAAATTTGATTATAAATTCTATCTTTTGGTATTTGTATTATCGGAAATTAAATATATTTCAACTAAAAATCTGGTTTGACAGCAAATTATACTCGAGTAGGTGGCTCCAAAAAACGAGTGGAGTCTCCCCTGATGCATGAGTTAAATAATATTTATATATATATATTAGGGTGGTCTTTAATTATAGGGGTAAGTTTTTTTTTTTTATTTAATATCAGGTTCACGTAGATCTTTTCCATTGGATTAAAAAATAATGTCTGTAAAATTTGAACTCATTTGTAAAATAGGAACACATCGCCTTTGAACTTTAATAATTTTCAAAATTTTCAGCATTCCCTTTGTTTTCATCCATCAGAGACTAAATTACTTAATTCAAATTCCAATAAAACTAGAAATTAGAATCTTTTATTGCTTAAATTATCTTAAATAATATATAATAAATAAGTTACAATAAGAAAAAATAGATTTTTTAATAACCCTACCTTCCTCAATTTTAATTATGCTTTTTGAATACTCTACTGGGCCTTAGCTTAGTGGTAGAGTATCCGCCTCTTGTGCTGGGGGGGTCTAAATAATATCCCGTGGGCTAATTAGGATAGAATAAAGACATGCGCCTTGAATTCTGATTCTAAAGAGAGATATATTAAATTGTACCATCTGTCAAAGTTCCACAGCATAAATCTGTTCATATTTCTTTTTTTAATTATTTGTCAATCATATTTTTCAGTTCGATTATATAAAATTTATATTTAACAAATGTGTCAGTATGTTTAGTATTTAGTCAAATCCGAATCGTGGTGTTCATTGAATATTAATATCTTATTCAAATGAATATATCTCGAAAATTATTTAAATAAAATTATGTACAAGGTGTCCGAGATATCAAAAGAAATAGTATTGTTGATTTTATAAGATCTATAAAAAACAAGGAAATCTTTAGTTGTAAATACAACGCAATTTACTGTTCTTGTAATATTAAATTGATTTTTTATTCACTAAATTATTTAAAGGGTACATTCATGCCCTTGGCATGAATGGGGCCGGAAGGAACTGCTGGGCAAAACGCCATCGTACAAAAAAAAAAAAAAACATCCTTTAAATTTGAATATATAAAAATATTCCAATAGTATTCTAAATTTCTAGGACAGCTAACAATATCAGAAAGAATAGAAGAGTTGCAATCTTGTAAACTAAAATAGATATAAAATATAAATCAGTTTGTTATGTGATAGGAGAAAAAAAAAAACATTTCATTTTATTTTTGATAAAAAAATTTATATAAAATCTAAAAATCATTCTTGTTTGCATTAATTGCCTGGCGTAAATCATCAATCCTCCAGCAAAAATTATACCAGCAATAAATAAAATATTTAAAATAAAATTTAAACTTTCGTAGGCTATCGTTGAAACAATTTGTAAATTAAAAAGTAAAAATTAAATTGAATCTCTGTTCCTGGAAGATTCTTCCATCATAGTTCAACAGGAGTGGAAGTGATGCAGCGTTTCGTAACTCTTAGAGGGGCATCAAACTATTTTTTATCGTGAATAAAGATGATTCACATTTCATTTTTTAATGCCTTGCATTGTACATAATTGTTTTCTTAATATTTAACAAAAATATGCTTGGGACATTAATATATGGGCCAGTTGGCAATTGGTAGAGAAAATTTGAGTATTCGTTCACTACCCCATCAGCACAAAATATTGCAGCAATGTTGCAGAAACATTGCGAATCTTGGCAACATTGCAGCGGCAATATTCCAAACCAGTGGCGTATTCAGGGGGGGCCCAGGGGGGCCGGGCCCCCCCAAAGCCTTCTCCAAAACAAAAAATACCTATTGTTTTCCCTAATGATTTTTTTTTTTTTAAATAATTATTTTATTAACTCTCCTAAATTCTAAAATCTAAAAAAAAAAACTTATAAATAATTGAAAAAATCTCTAATATTTACGAATTTTGTATTAAAATTATTTTTTATTTCAAGAAAAAAAAATTTTTTTTATTTGTTTTTTATTTATAATTATTATATTATCTAAAAAAAATTTCTCCTCTTTAAGTTTCTTGGAAAGGGGGGGGGGGGTTAAAAACTTTTGGGCCCCCCCCCCCCCAAGCAGAAATCCTGGCTACGCTACTGTTCCAAACTAGCAATATTGCTGTTTGAGCTGCAATATTGCATCAATGTTGCCGCAATATTGTCAATCAATATTGTCATTGAGCAAGATTGCAATATTCCGTGCTGTGTGGGTAATATTTCCCCAAGGATCGCCAACAGACTATACCCAGCACTGAGGATGGCTCGGCGTTAGGCCGACCGAAATATTTGCAAATATTCAATATGGTATGTGATATGGATATATTTAATGGTCCTGCACCGATTCTTAACTTTTAAGAATGGTATAAAAAGTTTCCTGAAAAATTTATGCTGCTTTATTTCTCCCCGTGCAACATCTTTATGAATTAAATTTCCCAAGCCATTCTCAAATAGTGAATCATTTTCATCAACGTTATTTAATATTGTCGTCAAGGTCACTAGTAAAATTTCTTCCGAATCTTACCCTAAATAGGCCTACCGAAAATCGTCAGAGATCATGATCGCTTGGGCCAAGTTTGCATGTTGACACGCTTTGTCCGAGTCCTAGTATGTTCCCGTGGGACCTTGCTCTATATCCCGCGATCAAATAAGCACTCTGGGTCACGCATGCGCACAATTTAAAGGCCCACTCGAGGGTTGTGTTTATTTTTAATGGTGTGTCCTTGATAGGCCTTTTTTTATATATATATATATATATATATTTCATTGATAATCTCATATTTTGGTAATAATTCTTTTTCGTTAGTTAAATTAAAAAAAAAATATTATTCTATTGTAATGAATGTTATCAATTATTAAAAAGTCATTTATTATCAGTTGGCCTTAAGAGGTAATTTTAGAGGACGGAGATAGGAAAATTATCGTTTAACCTTGTAAGGTCGCCATTTATAAATCCTTGATTTATGCACTTATCATCTTAAAACCAAATATATCCTCTCCGAATGAGTTAATCTTATATTTTATTTTAAAATAATTAGAAAATAAATATTTCCATTATGATTATGGCAGTGATGCCAAGAAAAAATTTATTTTTACAAAGATAACCTATTGTTTTTGTTCATTAGCATATGCTTTTTATTTTAATTTTATAATTTTAATTTTAGTCACTAGCCCTCGGGTTTGGTATAGTTGGTAGCGTGCTGACCTTCTATACTCAGATCCCAGGCAGTCCGACGAGTTTATTTAAGCCATTTGGATACCAAATGGTGTAAATGTGTGTGAAAGTGTGTAAAAAAAAATTAGTCACTTTTAAGGTACCCCCTCACGTGAGGGGGTTGTCTAATATCTTTTCTCTTGATGGTACATCAGCATATATACCTGAAAGAAAATTTGTAGATTCATACTATAAAACAGGTGTTACATCGTTTCCAAGAATATTATTCATTTTTTTTATTCAATTAACTTAGCATCAATTTTGATTTGGACGTTACTAAATATTAGGATAAATTCATATGCGTATAACTTAGTAGGTTAATTGTAATACCATGTCTAAGGATTTTTTTGAATTTTTGTTAGAGAGTGCTTTTCTTGTTCATATATAATTTTCAATTTATATGTAACACTTATAATGATGCAGTTTAATTGCAATAGTAAGTTAAACATTTTTTTTTTTTTTTTTTTTAAACATTCACACTTTTTTCTCATTCACACTCACACTCACACACATTCACACAGTCTTTTCGGCAACTCAGGCCATATAAGACTTTAGACCAGGGGTGGGCAAAAGCCGGCCCGCGGGCCGGATCCGGCCCTTTTGCTTACTTTATCCGGCCCGTTGAAAAATCCCTTTTATGCGATTTTGTTGAAATCAACAGTATAAATAATCAAATATATAAATAATAGAGTATTATAATTTCGAAGAGCTTAACCATATCACTACTTTTATGTACGCAACATACTAGGTCTGTTCGATTATAATCTTTCATTAACTGATTTATTTAATGACCATTAATTTAATATTTATTTAAAAATTACGTGACATATTTTACTGGGCAAAAATTGTTCGCATGTACACCTAAGTAAGACAATTTATTATTACTATTATCTATTATTAACTGTCAAATTTCTTTGTCCAAATGCTTTAAAATGATACTTAGAGTGTTTTTGCCTAAAAAAACTTCTTGGGCAGGGAAAAACTCCACCCAAAACATTCGGGTGTGGAAAGCGTACGCGGTATAGTCCTGCGGCCCGGGAGACATTTTGAAAATTTCATTTTGGCCCGCGCTTAAAAGTATTTGCCCACCCCTGCTTTAGACGATAACCGTTGTAATATATATTATCTATTGTGGGATAAGGCATTTCTATTTAAGCCATCTGGTATCCAAATGGCTTAAATAAAATCATCGGACTGCCTGGGTCCGAACCCCCGACGTTTGGTATAGGAGGTAGGCACTCTACCTACTACGCCACACCCGGGGGCAAACTTTATTATTCCTCTAATTACATGTTCGACATTTTGCATACGCATATCGACCCCTTTTGTCTCGAAAGTTGATACCTCTGTATATATATATATACTAAATTTATTTCTACTGTATAGCAAAGATCTAGACCTACTGGCGATTTTCATTGCAGACGACTTCATTAGAGAGCAGGGGGGGGACCCGAACTCATAAATTAAATAAAAATAAATTCCGCTTCACTATACACAAAAATATTTTTAAAATACTGGAGAGGGGCCCGGTCCCTCTCAAAGAAAAATTTTCATTAAATCTTTTTTTTAAATTGAAATTTTTCCGTTTTCACCTGAGCTACGAAGGGTCCGGGCCCTGTCAAAAGGTTCAAACAAAAATATAGATATTGGCCATATACCCGTATATATATATATATATTTATATATATATATATATATTTGAAAAATTTCGGGAGGGGGGCGGGTTCCCTTGGCTTCCTTCTTGTATACGCCCCGGACTGAGACACCACACCTCCATAAAGAAAGGATTTTGTAAATAAAATAAATAAATATAATTAAATGTTATTTAACAGAAAAATAAAAGCATTTAATAAATAAATAAAAAATATTGCCCTTTCATTTAATTGAATATAAATTCGGTGTATTTTCAAGATCTAAATAAATAACTTAACCTTGAATTAATGAATGACTCGGTGTTTGCTTATCTAAATCTATTGAGCCTTTAGCCTAAACACGTGCTTCTTTTTCTGGAGCTTCCCCACTCTTCTTTTCCCTTTTCCCTGATCGATCCTGATCCCTTTTCTAGGGCACACTCGGTCCTCGCCGGCGCTTTCCATCCAACTACTATTCTTCTTTCTTAGCTTACATTTATTATTTCGACAAATGGAAAATTTAATTTTATAAACTCTATACTTTGCTTCTTTGAGAGGTTGGATTTTTTTTTGGTCCAAAGAATACTTTCTCTTACCTATGTATATATGTAATATAGGCCTATAGAAAGTATTGGATTCATGTGAAAATTCGATGTCGAGATTTTGATGGATATACACGTTTTGAGGTCCCCTGAATTCAAAAAAGGGGCTTTGGCAACATGATCTGTCTGTGAACAAAATATAATATCTCAAAATTAAAAGAGCTAGAATGTTGAAATTCTATATTTAAGTCCCTGGGACGTGACACAAGGCTTTTAAACAAAATCGGCCAAAAAGAACTAGTACTTTACTGATGTTCTTGTCAGTTTTTTTTGGTTTTCTCAAAATTAACTCTTATTTGATTCATAAATCAATTATTTTTATAGATGCTATTTAAAATTTATATTCTCACTTTGCCATTGAAATCTTCTGAAGACCACTTTCCTCTTTTTTTTTTTATAAAACGCTCGCACTTTCTTCCCATTCACACACACAGTCTTTTCGGCAACTAAACTCCTCTGGAAACGTCCTTGTTTGTTAGTCAAAGGTCCCCTAAGCCCATAGGTTAGAGGAGTGGGCTTAAACCCCTCTTTAAGTAAAATTTCAAGGTACACTACTGACCCTTACCAATTATATAGAATTTGGTAAAATAAATAAAAGGTCAAGCAGCTATGTTTCTTTCTTTGGCATAGACCCCACAGTGTTTCGGTCGACTATGCGACCATTTTCAGTCGACATTTTCATAGTCGATCGAAACTTCACTGTGGGTTCTATAATAAAGGAAGATACATAGCTGCTTGGCCTTTTATTTATTCTACTACATATTGATTCAGCTATTCACCTCGCTAACATATATAGAATTTGTTCTTTTTTAGGGATATGGGCAACAATATTTTTCAGACATATTTTAGGTTACTATAATTTATTTTAGGATTGAAATTAAATTTCTGTTGTTGAATGAACATTAAATGTAATTATCATTAAATTAATTTGATAAAATTTCGTGTGTAATCATTTCGTTTCATTTAATTTCCTTTAAATGTTAATTCGAATATTTAAATTCAAAGGGTTTGTATTATAATTTTTGTAAAGTGTATAAAATTAAATACGATTTAATTTATTTTCGAAATATTAAATTTATTTAATTGCTACAACTAATTCAAAAAATACTCATCGATTTGCTCTATCTATGAAATCTATTTAATCTCTCTTCTAGGATAATAACACCAAATTTTCATTTCATACACTACTAATCGTTAAAAAGATTAAATGATTAATTTTTGATGGAGATCGATTTCCTAAAAACAAGTAGATTTTAAAGAGTTTTTTAAATTATAGAATTGATATATAGCCCTATATAATAGTAAGTTTTTACATAAGTTAAATGAATTATTTAAGTAATTCAATAAATGAAGTTATAATAAAGAAGAATAAAAGTAAAAATAGAAATTTTTTTACTGGCGTTAGAGTTGAGCTTATTACTTAAATGTTTAATATCCATGTTTAATATCCTGTTATTTAATTAATATATTTAGGCCAATTGCTATTGGTCGGGCTGAGATCCCCCACCACATGTCTTTTAACATTATCAATATTGACTCTAAACTCTTGGCCAAGGGTGGATTTTGGATAATTATTGTAATTAATTAATTTATTTTGACTTCTATTAAATTAGGCATTTAATTTTTTTTTCTACCTCTAGATGAGCCTTTGCAATTTTTATTTCCTCTCTTACACAATTACTTATAAGAGTAACAGTTAATATACAAAGAAATCTAGATTAGATTATTTTTTCATTGCCTTTATTAATTTCACCTTTAAGTAAGCATAATCTAATCATAATAAATAATCATTCAGCGATATATACTATATTCAAGTTACACGTGTATTTGTTAATTTGCAAATCCAGCAACCAATGACACTTTTAATTCCATTCAATGGAAAAAGTCTATGTAGCAGTAGCGTGGGGGGAGTAATTTGTCATTTTCCGCTAAAAATCATTTTTTTTTTTTTTTTTAATTCAAACTTCAAAGATAAAATTTCTCAGAGTATTTTTTGAATGAACTTGAAACATATTTATTTATACTCCTCTTTCTTTCTGAGTGATAAACATCTTAGGGTCGTTTAAAAAAAAAAAACGAAAGTTGGTAAACCTAAAAATATGCTTTAACCTTGAAAGATGGTTGAAAGTGAAATTTTTGAAAAATTTATAACCTACAAAGACACTTTCTCAAGGGTTCTTTTATGGGCTTTTCTTTTTTCATACTTATAAAATCTTTTGAATTAAAAACATTTCTTAAGAAAAACGATGTATTTGTTGGGTCGCCACACAACATTATAGGAAACTTTTTTAGTGCTTTTAGAAAAAAAAAAGATACAAATTATTGACAGAAGGAATCCCAGAAAACTAGTCACAATATACAATAAATAGCGTATATATATTGAAAGATTACAACTAAATTTGGAAGCAAGTTGTTGGAGATACTTGTGATATTTTGCGTTAATAAATTAATCCTTCATAAATCTTCTTTTTGATTCACTCTCTTCAATTCAATAGAGATGATTAAAGTTTCTTGTCTCAATCATATTAATCTCTTCTTATTGTAGAATTCTTCAATATCACAGAGAAATTAAATTCGTTCGATATATTATTGAAAATAACAATTTTTTGTTTAAAAAGTTATTCCTATATTAAATTGTGAGATTTTTAAGTTCGAATACTAAAAATAAATACTAAAAATCGAGTACAAATTCCAACCGGGCCGAGTTGCATTTCATTCCATTTCCAAAACTGTCTTGTTGCAAAGTGTTCCAAAACTGTTCCTTGCTAAAATCTATGATGGCAACTTTCATGATGTCGTTTCCAAAACTTGCTAATTGCAATGAAAAATAGCCCTACCCAGAAGCTTCCATAAAATTGTATATTTTGGTAAACTGGGGGATATTTTTATAGTGCACACCTATATTTCTACACTTTTTAATAATGATTATTGTTGGCTAGCCTAGAATATTTTTGTTTTGCTAAGTTGATTGAAACTGACCACTTGAATTTACAGTGCCAAAACTCACTAATTCAAAAGGTTCAAGGTGTGTGATCTGTGTCCAATTCCAAAACTTGCTAATTACAAAAAACTTTTCCAAAACTGCCAAGTTAAATATTAAAAGAGTTTATTACTGCTATATAGAAAATAATACTTTGTAAATTGTGTTCCTAATTTATTTACAGATTTTATAAACATAACAGTCATAAATTGACTCTTGAGTTTAATAAAATACAGGTTTTTTACTCGTTTCCTGAAAATTTGTTCCCGATGCAACTTGACACTTTTGGAAATGAACGACTCATAATACTGAACAACATTGGTCGTCCTTTAATTTATTTAAATATTTTTGTATGCCTACTGAGTAGGCCCTACTAGCAAAATTCATATTAAGGCTGTTTTTTACTCTCTCAATATCATGATCTTTATAAAGAAAATAAGTTATCTTGTCAGTATTTTAATAACTAACTCTCACTATTTAATGAATCATCTACTGGAAAATAAATTTGATCAGAAATGTTTCAATGTTCATATAAGTATGTAGAAACGTTGATTTTGGCTGCTCCTGTCTTACTTTTTTATTAAAATATTTTTCTTTAAAATTTTTATGGAGATTGTTATTTTTGTTAGCCCCCCCCCCCTCAATTAGCTCTTCCATAGAGAAAGATTTTTCCAAATCAGCTCAGTATTTTTGGAGATTATCCCGGGAAACAAAAATGACTTGTCTCTTTATATTGTCATAATATAGTATATAAAGATATTGATCTCCCCCAAAACTCTTATTTAGATGAAAGTTTTAAATAAGAATTGGTATGAGAGTGTGAATAATAAAGTAAAAGTAGAATATAGAAAACAAAAAGTAAAAATCTATAAATTAGTCTATTAATTAGTGATTAAATTAAAGTCAACTTTCAAATGAATACAGTCATAGGCGCCGGAACTGGGGGGGGCAAGGGTACATTGCCCCCCTGGCGTCCTATAGGGGGGGGACAGAGGGGGGCAAAATTTCTTCTTTTATTTCATTTATTTTTAAAAATGATATATTTTTACTTTTGAAAAATAAAATCTTCTAAATTAAAAAAATTAAAAGAGTAAGAAATTCATTTTTTTCCAAATTTTTTCCAAAAATTTTTGAAAAATCACTACCAAATTTTTTAAAATTTTAATTTTATTAAAATTGTGATTTTATTTAAAATTTTTAAAGTTTTATAGTAGATTTGTTTTTGTTTTATACTATTTGAACATATTAAATTATTTTAATTTTCTAAAAAATTTTTTGCCCCCCCTGATTGAAATTCGTTCCGGCGCCCCTGAATACAGTAGTAGGTTTAATGTAATATACTTTTAAAAAGTTCACAGTTGTGATATTTTAATCTGAGTAAAAGATGGTAACCAAAGCAGAATTTAGCTAATTTAATTTACTACATTACAGGTATTACTAATGATCTTTTTGTGGGGTGATGTTGACACATCTCAGCGCAGGAACAAAGAGTCAAGGAAGGCAGAATATTTTTCTTGTATTGTTCAGAATTATAAGACCTGGTATTTAGGTTAAAGTTCTAACCCAAATTCGGGTTATCAATTTCTACAATAGGGTAATTCGAAAAAAGTCGATAATCACCTTTTTTATTTGAAATTCTTACCGGGATCCCCTCTTTATTTATGCTTTCGTCTTATAGACATACATCTCCAACCCAACCGGCCTTTGATCATAGCCATCTAGCAGCCCGTAAAGTTTATTTTCTAGCTTCGTTCATATTTCTAGCTAATTAAAATTCTACGATTGACACGCTCTAATTTTGGATGTTTATTTTATCAAATAAAATAAATTAAAACATTTATATTTCAATGTTTAACGGTCGTGCAATGTATTTTCAATATTTTTTCAAGTTTAGGCTACGATGTGACCAGAAGATGCCAAGTGATTTTAAATTGTTTACTTCGTTTTATTATTATTATTATATTCTTAAAACAATTATATTATTATAGGAAAACATTAATTTTTATCTACCTTCAGATTCAGCTATTGGACCTGTGTTAATTTTTTTTTTCCAAAAAAAAAAGTTGAAAATTATTAAGATTACTATAATCTATTTATATAATTCGCTAATGTCCGTCTGTCAGTCTGTCACGCTCTGTTTGACCAACTTCCCATTGAAATTTTGAATCAAAATTTTATATGCTCAAAGAGGACCTTCTAGTGATTATAGAAAAATTATTTTCATCCCGAAATTTCTATAACTTTTTGAGTTATTAATTCCAAAAGTTACGATTTCTCCTATAGGAAAATGTATAGAGAAAGATATATGTATTCTTTTATGTAATCTATGAATGTTAACAAATCCTCAAGCAGGCACTGGATTAGAATATTAATAATTTTTTTTTCATAATTAAGAAAATGTGAGGAGCCGCAGCAGGCGGCCCCGAGCCAGCTGGCAGGTGATTCGGGGGGGGGGGGGGGGGGGGGGGGGGGGGGCAAGGGGGGGGGGGGGAAGGGGGGGGGGCCGTGGCTAGTAGTTTAAAAATTGGAAAATAATTAAATCTATTATTTTTCCTTTTTCTGGGCCATTGCATTTATTTTATTATTAATAGGTATTTTTATCTGAACTCTGCTTCAGAGGATGAAAATATTCCATAATTAGACAAGTCCAATGATTTAAGGAGATATGGAAGCCGCAACATCTCAACAAATCCAATGATTTGACTGAGGTAGCCGCGGAAAATGGTAAATCGTGAACCAAAAAAGTTTGCTCGGCAACTGAGGGCGTTTACTTTATTTTTTCTTAATTGAGAAATTGTCTTCTCAGCTGCCCAGGGGTTTATTGAATAAGTGTTTTTATTTTGAATTACATCAATGACAACGGGGGGACGTTCCACATGGTGGTTTCTGGGAGCCATCCATCCGAGAATCCGCCGTGCTTGACATTGCTTCAGTTTAACAATCTTGGTGGCTATTGATCTACTAATATACTTTGTAGTTTTTTTTTTTTTTTTTAAGGAAACATCTTCTCTTTGATGAAGTCAATACCAAGTTGTGTTTGTATAAAAGACAAAAAATAAGAGAATTTCTTGTAAAGAAATTTATTAGATGATGGAGAAGGAGAGTCTTTAAGAAAGAGAAACAAAGAGTGCGAGAATTTCAACTCTTTGAAAATAAAAAAAAATTTTATATTAGGTGATGTGTAAAAGAGAAAGAGAGAGTGGATGAATTAGGTTTATATACGAGAGTGAGTGAGAGGGAGAGTGTAAGAGAAAAAGAGAGAGAGAGAGTGGATGGAGGTGTCGACAAGGAATTCGGGCCTCTTGCAATGTTTGCTTCACTCTCGCTTCTAGGTCAGCCAAGATGGCGGTCCTATCCGAATGGCTTGGATTGGGGTCAAGGCCAACCGGGGTCAGGGTCAATGGCTGCTTGGTGTGTTCCCCGGGCCATCCCGCTCCCGCTCCGGGATAACCGGGACCGGGACCGAGGATCAATTAGGTGCATGGTCCCAGGCCCCGTTGCCATGGCAACGCGCCTACCTCCCCTTTGCTGAGCCTACGTCAATTGCCCAGACGTTGGCCCACCCCCTCTCCCAACATCATCATAATCATCATCACCATCATCATCCTCCTCCTGATCATCATCATCATCATCATCGGTCCCCGGGGCGATTGTCCTCCTAATCAGTTGCATTAATCATCGCCACTTAAAAGCCCTCCCCACTCCCACTTCTATTTCATGTCATAATGTAATACCCAGCAAATTTGAACCGTTAAATATTCACTTGTGTCAACTCTTTCCTTTTCGAAACAACAAACATCATATGCGAATTTAATTATTAATTAATAATCAAATGGGTTTGCGATTAAAAGTGAACTGGTGGGGGAGGATATAATCTCAGTCAGTTGCATAAACAGAATTCCTATTTTCGTTTTTCAAATGAATAACAAATAAGGATGATATTGTTATCGATTAAGATTTGAAATAATTGTAATCAAATGAAACGCAAAAGTATCAAGACAAAAAAGACAAGAAAATAGAAAATAAGATAATTAACTTCAAATTTATAAGAAAGAAAAAAAAAGCAAATGAATGTTGAAAAAGGAAATATTTTTTGAATTTTGAAAATAAGATAGACCGGTCTATATTTTTTTTGTGCGAAAAAATTTAACATACAAATTCAAAGAATAGGCAACCCGCTATTCAGAGGAACATTATCGGTCATCTATCACAAGGAAAGTTTTTTTTTATTAAAATATTTAATTATATAATGTTTCTCTATTCTTACTTTTTGTTTGAAGAAATCTCTAATTATTTCAAGAATGTTGAGGGAAAGTAGTCATCTATAATAATAAAACTTAATTAAGAATGAAAGAGATAGACAAAATTTTTCAAACAAACGTTTTTAAATAAAAATAGAGCAATCAGTATTAAGTATAGCTAGCCTACGGGCTTGGTTTAGTTGGTAGCATGCCTACCTTCTATACAAAAGGCGACGTTCGGACCCCAGGCAGTCCGATGGTTTTATTTAATCCATTTGGATACCAAATGGCTTAAATCGAAATGCCTGGACCCCCCCCCCCCCATAGATATTATAAATAATATGATGGTTATCGTCAAAATGGCCTAATTTACCGAAAAGACTGTGTGAATGTGTGTGTGAGTGTGAATGAAAAAATCTGGTGTGACTGGCGCACAGCACACAACTCTCTTACCTTCGGTAATCGAAAGTTGTGTTCTGTGCTGTCACACCAGATTTTTGTGTCGACATGTATTTAGTTTCCGACAGTATGGTACATTCGATTTTCAAGATGTAAAATTTATAAGTATGGCAAAATGTTTATATTTTGTTACCATGGCAACCATTTCTCCTATCTTTCCTATGAAGCACAAGAGTAAAGTGTGCTTCAAACAATTTTGAGGGCAAAATGAGAATATACATTTGAAAGAGCATCTAAAAATTAATTGATTTTTTGAATTTTAATCAAAATCGTTAGAGCGAATTTTGAGAAAATCGAAAAAAACTGAAAAAGTACATCAGTAAAGTACTAGTACTCTTTGGCCGATTTTGATTAAAAGCTTATTTTTCCGGTCCCGGGAGGTGTTTAACTTAAATATAAAATTTCAACCTCGTAGCTCAATTCCTTCATGCTTAAAATTGAACACACACACACACACACACACACACACAGACACACAGACACACAGACAGACAGACCATGTCGCGAAAACCACTTTTTTGGATTCAGAGGACCTCAAAACGTGAAGATCCATCAAAATCTCGACATCGAATTTTTGACATGAATCCAATACTTTCTCTCTATATATATATTACATATATACATAGGTAAGAGAAAGTAAAAAGTGATTAAAAAAAAAAAGTATAGCTATTATTTTGATAAAGTTAAAATTTATCATGATTTTAGGCGTGTAAAGTAACTTTTTTCTCAACTTTGGGATCCATATTAATTACATCTATCAGTTTTACACAAATAACCAAAATAAATATTTATTACAAGACAAGGGCGGATCCAGAGATGTTTATCGGGGGGGGGGGGGTAATCTGGTGGGACTGGTCGCACAGCACAAAATTTTTTCTTAATTTCGGTAATTTAAAGGCGCATTCTGTAATTGTTTGCCAGAATATAAATACAAATCAAATTTTTAAGTATTAATTTTTAAAATTTTACATTAAAAATAAATTATTTTTTTTTAAATCTCGGGGGGGGGGTAATTACCCCCTTCCCCTCCCTTGTATCCGCCCTTGTTACAAGGATATTTTATACTGAAAACAATTCCAAATATATGTATATAATGACAACTAACAGTTCCGAAGATGGCTTTAACCAAAGCCGAAACTTCAGTTGTTGAAAAATATATTCTTTTAAAGAAAAAATTCTGGCTTACATTTTCTTCTCTAATTTATTCCTGATTAAAATTAATATTAGTAAAATTAAAAATCAAGGTCAAGGGGGGATTCATGTTGATGGTGTGAAGACATTCGCCCCCACTAGAGTGGGAGGAAGTTTTTCCAGTTGCTCTTATGTCTTTTATTTTTTTTATCTACCATTTTTTTTTAATTCATATTTCTCGTCACTTGGTTTATGATGAAGTAAAAATTAAATCCCTTCTTAGCGAATGCCCGCTGGCAAAAAGAAACGTCTCTTTAATTATTTATATAGCCAACTAAAAAAATAAAAAAAAAAAGAATAAAAACATTTCCTCTTGACTTCCGTCGAGAGCACCACCTATTAAGTTTTATCTAAATGTTGCTATTATACGATAAAGCGAGAGTTGCTTTTTTATTCATGCACATAACTTTTCAATGTTTTGAATTCGCATTCACTATTTATTATTTTTTTATAGGAATTATTCCATTGGAATCCTTTAATATGTAAAAGTGATTATGTTTAATAAATACGGCGAAACAAGCATGAAATATTAATTTATTAAAACGAGCGAAATTTTCATTTTATAATTATTGAAACTGTTAATATTATTATACTAATAACTCTACCAATTTTTTACTATGGAATTTATGAATTAGAATATAACGTATAGTAGATTGATGATCAAATGCTAAGTGGATTGCTTCCAGTATAGAACGATAAAATTTATTTAAAATACATTGTCTTTCAATTTAAATAAACATAGACCGTCTCTTAATTAGCCCTGGGATGGATTAAAGGGGGGGAGGTGCGGATCGACCGCCCCCTTAGAGAAAAAATTGAAAAAGATTTAAAAACTAGTCATCTAAAGAAATTATGATTTTTTGTCCAAAATATATTTTTTCATTTATATTTAACTATCAATTTTAAGTTTCAAATCACCTTAAGGTGCGCGTCCCCCCCCCCCCCAAAAAGCCCTCTTGTAAATTGAATCTTCAAACCAACCGCCCCCACGGAGTTCACATCCCGTCCCGTATATTTAAATTGAATTGAAAATTAAAATATATTAAAATTGAATTGGAATAAAAAAAACAATTAAAATAAATAGAGACGGGTTCTAAATGGCCTCCGATGCCAAAAAAGAACCTTAAATAAAAAAATAAAAAAACCGCTACCACCGACAAAATTGCATTAATCCGTCCCTGAATCAGCCGGCAGCCATTAGGTTTTTACATTTAACTCACAAGTCAGTCATGAATATAAGTTTAAATAATAAAAAAATTTGCTAAAAAAATTTTTCTATGGTTGATATTTGTTTAATACTTTTCTTGTTTTTAAAAATAATTGTGTTTAGTTATCCAAAAATATTTCTTAAATTTTATCACAAGTGAATAAGGTCAAAAGGCAAAGTCTCAAAATGAGTACAAAATCAAATCACATAAATAAATATCATCAAAAGAAAGTTAATAAAATAATTATATTGATAGTATTTAATCTAATGAAAATAAATTAGCAAAATAATAATTATTATTATAATTAAAAATTATTGAATTTATATTTATTACATAACTTACTCTAGTATTAACTAGGTAGAGCTTTGTGCTTGGAATTTTTTTCAAACAACACTCAAATAGACTGTAAATAAGCCAGTCAATATATCGTTTAAGATAACAAATTTGCAAGATAAGTTCGTGTTTGATTGGGAAAAAAAGCGCCTCGGGGGTCGAACCACGACCCCCACTACCTTTATCCTAGGTTGCCGGCCCAATCTAGTTACTTTAGTATTTTAAAAATCATTTGTCGCTTTTAATGTCACATTTGGGCTCTAAGTTTAATTAAGGGGTTGGCCATCCAGGAATAAAATTAATAAAAATTGGAAGACTTGGGAAAATAGACTGAATTTGGCTCAAAAATTATTTATTTCCGTGGGTCAACAGTTTAGGGGACTCTGCATCATCCATCTTCAGGGCCTTCAAATATAATTTTTATTGACAGTAGACACAGCGCGAGAATGATAATAAAGAGGTAACAGGAGGTTTACTCGTTTTTGCAGATGGAATTGCAGATAGAAATAATTTATACAAAATTATTGTCGAGGATTTTTATTATAACCAGACGACTGTATCCCCCATCTTTTTAAACTCAGGTTTTGGCCAGATCCAAGTTTCGGCTTGTTTTTGGCCGAAACCGAAACCACGGTCAAAACCAGGATTTTTGACCGAAACTGGCCGAAACCGAGACTTCTGTCGATTCCTACTAAATTCACGGGATACCGGTAGATGGGTACGGACAGAGGCCGGTTGGGTTTGAGGTGTGTGTGTCTGCGTCCACGAAAGCGCGTAGAGGAATTTAAAACAATTATAATAATAATGATATTATGGTGCCTTCATAATTATTAAAGTGTATGTTGTTTGTTGTATATTTTAGGGAAATATATATAAAGATCGATGAAGAAAATAAAAGAAAATAAATGGTCGAACTAAGCCGATGATTCGATGTTTTCCAAAACTTTTCAGTTCTTGGCCTTTACCTCTAGTTTCTATGTGCAAGATTTCAAAACAGAGTTGACGAAAAAAATTATCACACACACAGACATCATTCCTTGGAATTTAAATGGTTTCAGAGGGCCTCAAAACGCAGTTTCAATTTTTTTACGATTAAATAAACTTTACTAGCTTCCAGTTGGTGGGCAAAGTTAAAAAAAGAGGTTAATGCAGAGCCCTTGAGAAAAAAAAGAAGACTGCGTAATATAGGCTACTCCTTTGTCTTTAAAAATTCACGGGGGCGTAGAATATCCTTGGCCGAAGGCTCAACCAAGTTCACTGTTTCATTTATATGGAACTTAAATTTATCAATTGAACATGCATAAAAAAAAAATAGCAAAAGATGAAGCACGAAGGCGGAGCAAATGGCGGTGTCATGCCAAAATCAAGAGATCGCTAATCTCCGGACAAGGACAGCTCCTCCAACCTACACGAGTGAAGGAGGGTCATTGCTACGTGGGGTCACCATTGCCAAGTTTAAACTAATTCTTTTTATTATTGGCATTTTCCACTCTTTATTTCTCTTTATAGTTATGATATTATTATACAGGAGCGTAGCCAAAACTTCAGAGGGGTAACTGGGTTTAGAATATTCTATATGGACCCTGTTATGCAATAGTGTGTCAAGTGCCAAAAAAAATTAAAAATTGAGTTAAGAACGGAATACTGTTTCAAATGCTATAATTAATGGTATTTTTTATGAAATATGTCCTAAAAAAATTTATATTTAATGTTACTTGCAAAATTGACAAAAAAATTATATATAATCCAATGAAAACAAAAAACTTGAATGTTAATTTTCTCAAAACTCGATAGATGGCGCTTGACACACTAATGCGTAACAGGATCCATATAATCTTGTTATTTTTGGTTTTATACATGGGCGTCCGCAGGGGGGGGCAACCAGGCACTTGCCCCCCCCCCCCTGGAAAATTAAAATGATACAAAAAAATGTATAAAACAAAAAAAAAATACAAAAAAACCTTTCACAGTATACATCCACCTTGCCGCGGTGCGAACGCTTTAAATACTAAGAGATGTATAACATTATTAATATCAAAATACGTTTTTTTTAACTTATCTGGAAGTGACTTGCCCCCCTGCCCCCACCCCCTGCAAAAAATCCTGCGGACGCCCTTGGTTTTATACATACTGTAAGTACAGGGACGGATTAATGCAACTTTGTCGGTGGAGACGGATTTTTTTATTTTTTTTTATTTAACGTCTTTTTCGCCATCAGAGGCCATATTTAGATCCCCGTCCCTATTTATTTAAATTGATTGGTAGCCAATTCAATTTAAATAAACGGGATGGGATGCGATCTCGGTGGGGCGGTTGTTTGGAAGATTCAATTTACAGGAAGACCACTCTGGGGGATGAAAATTTTTTAAATAATACCTTCGTTAAGGTGATTTGAGACTTACAAGTGAGAGTTTAAAATAAATTTTAGACAAAAAATCATAATTTCTTTAGATGAGGGGTCGTTTATCCCCTCCGCCTCCCCCCCTTTAATCCGTCCCTGTGTAAGTATTAAGGCCTTTCGTGATAAAAACTATTTATCTATCTAATAAATAAATTTTGTGGCCGTTACTTGAGAGGGATGTATTAACATTTTCTTATGAGGAGTCCCCTTCCTGTAAGTGTATGAAATTTCTTCTCAGGTCTTAAGTCTCAAAAAAATATTTATAATTCTGAATTGTATAGTAACATTATGTCTTAGTGGCTGGAAGTATAGTTGTTAAAGTAGTACTAGACTGACGTTTCTGCACCTTGTCTAGGCCATCTTCAGACCGGTTGGCGAGAATAAATGAAATTAAAATATCAACGACATGCATGTCCTCTTGAGCGATCATTTTATTTATTCTATCTAGAAGACTTTAATAAAATATATTGCAACCTGGATTAAATACCTAAAAAAAAATTTATTTTCTTTGGCCGATTTTGTTCAAAAGCTTCGAGTTACAGAGGACTTAAATATAAAATTTCAACCTCATAGCTCTTTTCGTTCTTGACGTTCTTCACGTTCACAGACAGACAGACCCACACACACAGACAGACAATGTTGCAAAAACCACTTTTTTGGACTCAGTGGACCTCAAAACATGTATTTCCATCAAAATCTCGGCATTGAATTTTTGACCAGAATCCAATGCATTCTCACTACGCATATATAGGTAAGAGAAAGTAAAAATTTAATATAAATTAATGTATTTATGCAAAATTTGATTTTCTGTCAGCTCTGAAGAAGTGTGTGACGGGCGTACGAAACGTTTGCGACCGAAAATAAATTTGGTTTTCTTGGCTGCAATCTTCCATATCCCATTTAAATTTTTTTTTTATAATTTTGGTAAAAAGAACATGTTTTAAACAAAAAATATTTTTTTTATTTAGTTGAAAAAATTAACCATCTGAAAATAAGCAATTAATTTAATCTAATTTTCTAACACATAAAATAAAAAATCTCAGGTGAAAAAAGTATTTAATAATTATTATATTAAAATATTTTCTTTACTCAGCAACTGAGGTTTTATTTCTAAGAGTTGAGAATGGGATTCATTCACCCAAGTGGCTTGAAGGCCAAAGGTCCAGTCCACCTGAGAAGGAAGAAAAAAAGAAAGAAAATTGTAAGGGGCGTATTTATTGGTATCTTATTTAAGATGATAATGAAAAACATTTTATTACGTTGATAAAATGAATTACTCATTTCATTTCACAAATGGAAGAGATAAAAAAATTTAATAGAAATAAAAATAAAAGAAATTCTTTAAAAAAAAAATTACAGGTGTCATTTCTTTTATTCTTATTATACACACGAACGACCCTTCACGAGAACTGGCTTCAAAGTTAGAAAAGAAAAATACAAATTTTTACTTGCCTGATAGATAGGCAGCCCAAATGACTAACTCACTGATGGACTTTTTTGTTAATTACTCATGAAATAGATCGAGAATTAATAATCAAGGAGATAAAGCTTTGATGTCTAAAAAAAAAACTATATTAATAGTCTACCTCGCATAGTCCGGATCCATAGATTCTACTGAAATATTTCAAACCGAGGAACTAAATATATACGAAAAACTATAATTTATTCCAAACAAAATATATTCGATACCCATGAATTTTTTAAAGATAATAAATTAAAATTTAATTACAAATGATCGCAATACTTTCTCTCTATATATATCAGGGGCATATATAGAAATTTTTTCGGAGGGGGGTCCCGAACTGAAAAATTTTTCTGCGGAAAATTTTTTTTTTAAGAAACTATATTTTTTTTCACACGAAATTTTTTGCGGAACATTTTTTCTATTGCGAAACCAAAGTTGTCCATCCTGTTTTGTTGCGCTGATGTCTGTATATCCCTATATATTTATATGTGTTTGGAAAATTTCGGGGGGGGCCCCCTCGCCCCCCCCCCCCCCTTATATACGCCCCTGATATATATTTCATATATAGGGTAAGAGAAAGTAAAAAATTGACTTTAGCCAGGGTGGACCATCATGGTCCAAACCGTCTTCCCCAAATGTATTTTTTGGGATTTGGGGAGGGGAAGGGGTGTCGGTTTTGCCACCATATCCCCCTGACTAGGGGTTCTATAAAGAAAAGTGAAAATTAAAAAAAAAAAGTGAAACTGAACACACATACATCCTCTTCAAACTGATGAATTTTGCATTTCCCAAAAGGAGATTCTTTAAAAAAAAATACACCCATCTCTATTAAAATCACAATTGATTGTAAGTCTAAAAATGTGATCAAAACACTTTATTATATAAAGTGTATTGGTCTTAAGTCCTCAGGAAGGACTTGACTCGAGTCCGGAAAAGTCGACGATTAAATAAAGAATCAAATAAAAATTGATTATAATTTTTATCTTATTTAATCCCTGGCTGCCATCATATTTTCATAACAATATTAATATCAATATATAGATTAAATAAAGGTTTCTGGATTTCTCCAAAGAGGAGCAGCTAGTAGTTTTTTCAATTTATTTATTAATAATTAATGTGCCAGGACCGAGCCGATATATAGGTCGCATATAGGACCATAATCACGGCCAAGTCATTGCCAATATATTGCAGCTTGGCCCTGATTGCGACCGAAACTTCGGCCCTGGCACATTAATGATTAATAAATAAATTGAAAATACTAGCTACTGCTCATTGGAGAAATCCAAAAACCTTTAATCTACATATTATCAGCTATACACCTCCATCAAATATAATAGTCTATTAATATAAGAAATTTAACTGAAATAATATTACACTTTGAATCCCCTTTATTAGCCAATAATACGAAATAATTTAAGAGTAAAGGATTTAATATTTAGAAGAAAGAAATAGCTTACAACTGGATGATCCCTGTAAGGTAAATAAAAAGATTGTTGTTAAATCTCTTAAACGAAATTTAGAATTCCAATTTAAAGGAGTCATATTTGAATAAAACATCAGCCTAGATCAATGCCAATTTATTTTATTTTTAAAATATTTAACCTTGCTCTTTCCAAAATTTCCCTTTCGTTTCATTTTTTTGGCGTAGCATCATTCTTTTTAACCAGTTGCCTAAAATAAAATGTTCGAAGAAATCTGGTGCGCTTCAGAACAACTATTAAAAGTTGTTGAGTAAGCTAAGCAATTCTAATATCCAACCCACACAATTCGATGAATTAAAAAAAAAATGTGGTTTTAGAGTCAGGTATCGAGATTACCTGAAGGACATTGAACATGTTTCAATCTATATATAAATATTTAGGACCAAACGACATATATGAACGAAGCAATGCCCCCTGGGAGAGAGTTCAAGGCCAATGACCGTTTAATCAGTGTTGATGCAAAACCAAAAGCATTTATATTTGTGTGAGTGGGTGTGTGTTTTGGGGGGACGAGCGGCCAAAATTCCCCTTAACTTGTTGGAATCTGATTGCAAATTGTCAATGAGCTCACAGTGGTTGGCCTTGAAGGGTTGGCCGCCTCAAAAGGTGAATCAGAGTGTTTCGCATCTCCTGCCTTCGATTATTTATTTATTCCAATATCCAAAGGAAATTTTATTCGTTGTAAAAATTAGAGAATGATAAATCAATTCGATTATGAAGATGTTGATTAAAATTGCTTAAATGAAAGAAAAATCGTGTCTTTGAACTTTCTTTGTTAGAACAACTCATGTATAAAATAGAAATTTATCTCTTGAAATCCTTGCTTAAATTTATTTTTATAATGGGGGACAATTCATACATAATTCTTTTAAATTTACTCATAGTATAATTTAAATAAGAATAAATTGTGAGTGTATTTGTGATGGGATCATATAAATCAGGGGCGTATATAAGGGGGGCGGGCGCCCCCCCCCCCGAAATTTTCCAAACACATATACATACATAGGGATATACAGATATCAGCGCAACAAATTCTTCCGCAGGATGGACAACTTTGGTTCCGCAATAGAAAAAAACTGTTCCGCAAAAAATTTCGTGTGAAAAAAAGTATAGTTTCTTAAAAAAAAATTTTCCACGGAAAAATTTTTGAGTTCGGGCCCCCCCCCCCCCCGAAAAAAATTTCTATATACGCCCCTGATATAAATAACCAAATGGAAATACATATTAAACTCTATTATAAATTATCAAAAAATATTTTATATTCTTAAAAATGTATTTTAAATTATTAATATATAATTAATAAATGATTTATAAAGAGCTTACAGGCCAAAGAACTATAATGACATTCTTAATATCTAATCAATATTAAATAATTATAGGTAAATATTAATAAAAGTTTCGTTAAAATTATAATTATAGGTCTATTCATATTAAATATTTATATAACCATAGACCTAATGATATTTTTCAAACATATTCATAATTTTTAACTTTGCCCATCAATCGTTGGTTGGGCAGATAAAGTTAATGTAATCGTAAAAAAAATCGAAATTTTTCGCGTTTTGAGGTCCCCTGAATCCATTTAAGTAGTTTTTGTCTGTGTGTGTGTGTGTAGGTATGTCTCTGGTAATTTTTTTCGTCAACGAAAACTCAAAAACTATTTGTTCAATTGATTTGAAATTTTGCACACATAAACTAGGGGTAGAGGCCAAGAGAACTGAAAAGTTTTTGGTAAACCAAAATTTGAGTACCGGTATCGAGAATTATTTCCTTATTGAGTTATTTAATTTAATCCACATTTTTTGATACTTCAGTTGAAATTCATTCAAATGATTGTGAAAATGACGTAAATTCAAGCTAAAGGGAATCGCCTCCTTTTAATGGCAATTTCAAGAAAAGCAATAAAACAGGCATTTAAAAGCAATAAAATCCCTTTCAGAGAAATTTACATAAATATTATGTTTTGATATTTTAACTGGAATCGATCTTCTTGAAATTTAATATTTTTTCACAATAAAATAAATTAATTTCAAGTGAAATATCAAAAAATGTGATTAATGGGAATTACTCAAAAACGAAAAAACTCTCGGTACTCATATTTAATACTTAAGTCAAGTACCTATGTTGCAAGTATTTCGAGAAATTTCAATCACATCAGCCAAAGGGTACTAGTACTTTACTAATGTATTTTTTCAGTTTTTTCGATTTCTCAAAATTCGCTCTAACGATTTTGAATAAAATTCAAAAATCAATTATTTTTTAAATACTCTTTAAAATGTATATCAATAAAACTTTACGTGAAAGTACACTTTACGATTCAACCCAGGAGAGGGGAGGGGGGTTGATCCTCCCGGAAGCCCTGGCGATCATGACTCTGAGGAAGGGGCATATATCGCACTGATCCTACGGTGTAAAAAAAATCTAGAAACTTTAAAATCGAATATATCTTTAGAGCACATTTTCTATTAAAATTTTATTTTCTCTAGAGAACTAATGGTGCAAAACTGATGACATTTTTAGAATCAGACCCAGGATCGCCTATTAATTTCAAGGCACAAAAATTTGGCTTGTATAGTAATTTATAAATAATTTTATAATTGAATTGGAAATAAGATACAGTCTCACTGGGCAGCCATATGATTTTTTTTTTAGTTTGTTCTAAGGCCTTTTCTGCACCTAAGGCCGATTAGAACCCATCCCTTTTTATTTCAAATAATAATAGAAAAATAAGAACATATTTATTGGTATTTATTTTAAAATTTATTTTTTTCTCAATCAAATTTTATTCTAATATCTTAGAGGCGAA